>JARBWK010000136.1:0-61303 GCA_030556195.1 Anolis apletophallus | reverse complement strand
AAGGGGAGAGGGGAGGATGGAATTAAATATATTTATTAAATAAAGATAAGGAGAGAGGGGAGGATGGAATTAAATATATTTAATATTAAATCAAAATAAGGGAGGGAGGATGGAATTAAATATATTTAATATTAAATTAAAAATAAGGGGAGAGGAGGATGGAATTAAATATATTTAATATTAAATCAAAATAAGGGGAGAGGGAGGATGGAATTAAATATATTTAATATTAAATTAAAATAAGGAGAGAGGGAGAAGGTGCCGGGAGAGGGCGGAGCCGGGGCGGAGCCGGGGCAGTCCCTCATTTGGGTCATCAGTGACCGGAATTCAGGCCCCTGGGCCGGTAGAAGTTGGACAGCCCTGATAAGAACATAAGAACATAAGAAGAGCCATGCTGAATCGGACCTCAGCCCATCTAGTCCAGCATTCTGTATCACACAGTGGCCCACCAGTTGTACACGGGATCTCGAGCAGAAGGGAGGGCAAAACCCTGACCTGCTCCCGACCCCCACAACCAGTACCAGGGAAATCCTGCCTACCTCAACCAACTCCGGGTGGCACTTGAATGTCCTTTTCAGTAACTACCGATACATGGTATCCATGCATCTGTCTAATCCTGCCTTGAAGTTGTTCAGGCTGACAGCTGTCACAACCTCTTCTGGAAGTGAGTTCCATAACCTAATGACCCTCTGGGTGAAGAAATATTTCCCTTTATTAGTCCTAATTTTCCTACCTTGGAGCTTCAGGGAGTGCCCTCTAGTCCTAGTGTTTTGTGACAAAGAAAATATTTTTCTTTATTCACCTTTTCTATCCCATGCATGATTTTATACACGATCAAGTCACCTCTTAAACGCCGTCTTTCAAGGCTGAAAAGACCAAGGCGTTGCAACCTGGTTTCATAAGGAGCCGCTCCATCCTTGGATCATTCTTGTTGCCCTTTTCTGTACCTTTTCCAGTTCCGTTATATCCTTCTTAAGGTGCGGAGACCAGAATTGTACACAGTTTCAAATGTGGCCTTACCATCGATTTGTAGAGGCAATACAACATTTGCCGACCTATTTTTAGATTCCCTTCCTGATCATGCCAAGCATAGAATTTGCTTTTTACTGCTGCTGCGCACTGGGTTGACATCTTCATTGAGCTGTCCACCAAGACCCCGAGATCCCTTTCCTGGTTTGTCTCGGAAAGCTTTGACCCCATCAATTGGTAGGTGTAGTTGGGGTTCTTTTGCCCGATGTGCATGACTTTACACATCTTTAGGTTAAAAAGCATATGCCACTTAGATGCCAATTCACTGATCTATTACATATAATAAAAGTCAGTGTTTGCGGGCGGTGGGTGGGTGGTGCGACCGAGCGATATGTTTCAATTGGCTCCCACTGTGGGATAATTTGCACAAAGGACTCCCATTGGCCAGCCAACACGAACATTCCGACCCTCTAAACTGCCAGGGGGGGGGGGGGTAAGGAAAAGGCCTGAGGCAGTCAGGCATGGTGGGAGTTTAAGTCCAAAACACTTTGCAGCCCCCAACAATGAGACAACAAAGCCAAACTTGGCACAAAGAACCCACAAAACCCACTTTACGTCTTGGTGCAGTTTGAGGGAGGATGGGCCATGGATTGGCCAGCATGGCAACATCCCAAATCTCAAAGGTGCCAGACAGAGTTCTTTACAAAAAGGCTTTCTTTACCTGATTTTACAAACTAGGCCTCAGCCTGAATTGACAGTAAGGCTTCCTCAACTTGATTTTTGAGACTAGGCCTCAGCCTGAATTGACAGTAAGACTTCCTCAACTTGATTCTCCTGACTAGGCCTCAGCCTGAATTGACAGTAAGGCTTCCTCAACTTGATTCTCCTGACTAGGCCTCAGCCTGAATTGACAGTAAGACTTCCTCAACTTGATTCTCCTGACTAGGCCTCAGCCTGAATTGACAGTAAGACTTCCTCAACTTGATTCTCCTGACTAGACCTCAGCCTGAATTGACAGTAAGACTTCCTCAACTTGGTTCTCCTGACTAGGCCTCAGCCTGAATTGACAGTAAGACTTCCTCAACTTGGTTCTCCTGACTAGGCCTCAGCCTGAATTGACAGTAAGGCTTCCTCAACTTGATTCTCCTGACTAGGCCTCAGCCTGAATTGACAGTAAGACTTCCTCAACTTGGTTCTCCTGACTAGGCCTCAGCCTGAATTGACAGTAAGGCTTCCTCAACTTGATTCTCCTGACTAGGCGTCAGCCTGAATTGACAGTAAGGTTTCCTCAACTTGATTCTCCTGACTAGACCTCAGCCTGAATTGACAGTAAGACTTCCTCAACTTGATTCTCCTGACTAGATCTCAGCCTGAATTGACAGTAAGACTTCCTCAACTTGATTCTCCTGACTAGGCCTCAGCCTGAATTGACAGTAAGGCTTCCTCAACTTGATTCTCCTGACTAGACCTCAGCCAGAATTGACAGTAAGGCTTCCTCAACTTGATTCTCCTGACTAGGCCTCAGCCTGAATTGACAGTAAGACTTCCTCAACTTGATTCTCCTGACTAGGCCTCAGCCTGAATTGACAGCAAGGCTTCCCCAAATTGATTTTCGAGACTAGGCCCCCAACAATGACAGAACAAGACTACAGTTGGCACACAGATCCCCCCCCCCCAGACCCACTCTATATCCTGGTGCAGTTTGAAGGAGGGTGGACCATGGAGGATGGGACTTGCTGTACCTTCACTCACTTACTCTGACCAGCACGGGTGACGGACCTGGAACAAACTTGGCACACATAACCCCCATGATGCCCTTTACGTCCTGGTGCAGTTTGGGAAAGATGGACCACGGATTATGGGATTTGTAGTACTTTCAAGTGCTTTGCTTCCCAGAGACCACTGTGGCCCCCAACAAAGACCGATAAATATCAAACTTGGCACGCAGAGCCTCCATGACCCACTCTATGTCCTGGTGCAGTTTGGAGGAGAGCAGAACATGGATGATGGGGCTTGAAGTACCTCCACTCACTTCCCGAGACCGCTGCGACCCTCATCCAATGACTGATCAAGACCAAATTTGGCACTCAGAACCCCCTACATCCTGGTGCAATTTGGAGGAGGATGGACCATGGATTATGGGACTTGAAGTACCTTCACTCACTTTCCGAAACCACTGCGAGCCAAATGAACAACTGATACGGACCAACCTTGGCACACAATGCCTACCTCAAATAACCCGGGCAGCGCCGGGTCCCCAAGCTCCTAAATAAGCTCTCCAGCCATGGAATCAGGGGACAGGTCTTGTCCTGGATGGGAACCTGGCTAAACTGCAGGAAACAAAGGGGGGTAATAAACGGACATTTCTCCGGGTGGAAAGAGGTGAGAAGTGGCGTACCCCAAGGTTCAGTTTTGGGTCCGTTACTTTTTAATTTATTCATTAATGATCTGGACGTAGGAGTGAATTCTGAGGTAGCAAAGTTTGCAGATGACACTAAATTGTTCAGGGTAGTTAAAAATGAAACTGACTGTAAAGAGCTCCAGAAAGATCTCTCGAAATTGAGTGAATGGGCAACAAAGTGGCAAATGCATTTTAACCTCAACAAGTGTAAAGTCATGCACATCGGGGCAAAGAACCCCAACTACACCTACCAATTGATGGGGTCAAAGCTTTCCGAGACAAACCAGGAAAGGGATCTTGGGGTTTTGGTGGACAGCTCAAGGAAGATGTCAACCCAGTGCGCAGCAGCAGTGAAAAAAGCAAATTCTATGCTTGGCATGATCAGGAAGGGAATCGAAAATAGGTCAGCAAATGTTGTATTACCTCTCTACAAATCGATGGTAAGGCCACATTTGGAGTACTGTGTACAATTCTGGTCTCCGCACCTTAAGAAGGATATAACGGAACTGGAAAAGGTACGGAAAAGGGCAACAAGAATGATCCAAGGGATGGAGCAGCTCCCTTATGAAACCAGGTTGCAACGCCTTGGTCTTTTCAGCCTTGAAAGACGGCGTTTAAGAGGAGACTTGATCGAAGTGTATAAAATCATGCATGGGATAGAAAGGGGAATAAAGAAAAATATTTTCTTTGTCACAAAACACTAGGACTAGGGGGCACTCCCTGAAGCTCCAAGGTAGGAAAATTAGGACTAATAAAGGGAAATATTTCTTCACCCAGAGGGTCATTGGGTCATGGAACTCACTTCCAGAGGAGGTTGTGACAGCGGTCAGCCTGGACAGCTTCAAGGCAGGATTAGACAGATTCATGGATACCAAGTGTATCGGTAGTTACTGAAAAGGACATCCAAGTGCCACCTCGGAGTTGGTTGAGGTAGGCAGGATTTCCCTGGGTACTGGTTGTGGGGGGTCGGGAGCAGGTCAGGGTTTTGCCCTCCCTTCTGCTCGAGATCCCCGTGTACAACTGGTGGGCCACTGTGTGATACAGAATGCTGGACTAGATGGGCTGAGGTCCGATTCAGCATGGCTCTTCTTATGTTCTTATGTATACACACACACACACACACACACCTTTTTCGTAAAATTAAATGTTTTAATGTGTTTTAATTGTAATTTAAATGTTATTTTAATTGCATGTTGTTTTTATGGCATTGAAAAAAGAAGGGGCCGGCACTGGACAAGCGAGGCCCACCTTGAAAAGCGCCTCCCGCTCATCCCGCCCCACGCGGGGCCCAGCAAGGCGTGCTTGCGAGGACGTCCCCATTGGAAGAAAGAGGCATTACACAGGACTGCGCTGTGGATGGGGTTTCACGAGAAGAAGGAGGCGCGCGCTGCCGTTTCCAGTGACTGTGTCCCTGCGAGTTGGAATCCCCGGGCAGAAGTTGCCGTGGAAACCGCAGCACGCACCTCCTTCCTCTCATCAACCCCACCCGCGACGCAGTCATGTGTATCGCCTCTTTCTTCCAATGGGGACGTCTTCGCAAGCGCGTGACCCTGCAACAGACCCGGATTATCCATAAGGCCACCCTAGGCCACGGCCTAGGGCGGCAGCTTTGGGGGCCAGGAGATTCGTGTCAGATTATTGCATTTTGAATAGCAATTCATGAGTCAGCACAAGATATATTTTCGCAGTTTGAGATGACCTGCAGTGTGACATGTTTGACACCAGATGGCGCTGTCTCAAGACTGCTAAATGGAACCTTGAGGAATGTCAGTTACAAAGTGACAGTTGGTATTTGTCAGTTGGGATTAAATATCTGTGAGGAAAGGATGTTTAGAAAGGTAGCTGTGATGGCTGTTGTTTTTCGATGTTTTGCCAGTTATTGTTAAATACAATTCAATACAAAGTTATATATTTTTCTTGTGAATTGAATGAGAGTTTCATTATTCACTCGAACAGAGACTGGAGTTTTTGGGCCGATGGGGAATTAAACTTCTATATTTCTGTTGCCTATCCGCTGTGACATAATAAAACGCCGAAGAATTGGCCCCCAAAAACTAAAAAAAAAATTGTTTAAATTGCCGCATGCTCCGCCTCTCCCGAGAGAGTCACTTGTTCTACCCGGGAGAGGGCGGGGGAGAGCGCCGCGAGGGGCAGGGAGGGGAATGGCGCCTCCCCCTCACCATCGCCGCCTCCGCCCCCTGTGCCGAGAGAGTCCGCCATACCCCGGAGAAAGAGGGGCGCCGTGGGGGCTGACGAGAAGAAGGAGCCGCACTGTGGTTTCCACGGGTGTGTCCCTACAAGTTGGAATTCCCGGCAGGTGTTGCCGGGAAACCGCATCGCTACTCATCATCCTCTCGTCAACCCCACCCACGGCGCAGTCCTGTGTACCACTTCTTCCAACGGGGACATCCTCGCAAGCGCGCCTTGCTGGACCCGGCGTGGGGCGGGGTGAGCGGGAGGTGCTTTTCAAGGTGGGCCTTGCTTGTCCAGTGCCGGCTCCTTCCAACACAAAATTCAGAGCAAGAATACGGGACATCCCGTATAATACGGGACAGGTGGCAACCCTAGCTGGGGAGAACTCAGTAGCACCCTATGGACCATACTGACTCCACCTTAAGATTTCCCCGACTTTTCAAACCAAATATATCTTTGTCGCTGTGTGTTTCCTCTGGCTGTCTGGTCACATGTTACAGAAGATTCTCCTGACATTTCACCCACATCTATGGCAGGCATCCTCAGAGGTGCAGGCAAAATGTCAGGAGAGAATGCTTCTGGTCACACAGCCCAGAAAACACACAAAAACACACAACAACTCAGTGATTCTGGCCATTAGAGCCTTCAACAATACAAATGTATCTTTAACTGGGCAATTCTACATGGCAGGAGTGAATCAAAATAAAAGAGAAAATCAGGAGAATCATGAGGGTGATAATAATAATAATAATAATATATTTATTTATTCAATTTTTTATACCGCTCTTCCCTGCAGGCTCGGGCGGTATAATAATAATAAGAAGAAGTCAGGAGAATCATGAGGGTGGTAATAATAATAATAATAATACTAAGTCAGGAGAATCATGAGGGTGGTAATAATAATAATAATAATTATTTATTTATTTATTCAATTTTATATACCGCCTTCCTTGCAGGCTTGGGGCGGTATAATAATAATAATAATAATAGTAATACTAAGTCAGGAGAATCATGAGGGTGATAATAATAATAATAATAATACTAAGTCAGGAGAATCATGAGGGTGGTAATAATAATAATTATTATTATTTATTTATTCAATTTTATATACCGTTCTTCCCTGCAAGCTTGGGGCGGTATAATAATAATAAGAAGAAGAAGAAGAAGAAGAAGAAGAAGTCAGGAGAATCATGAGGGTGGTAATAATAATAATAATGTATTTATTTATTCAATTTTATATATCGCCTTCCCTGCAGGCTCGGGCGGTATAATAATAATAATAATAATAGTAATACTAAGTCAGAGAATCATGAGGGTGGTAATAATAATAATAATTATTATTTATTTATTTATTCAATTTTATATACCGCTCTTCCTTGCAGGCTTGGGGCGGTATAATAATAATAATAATAATAGTAATACTAAGTCAGGAGAATCATGAGGGTGATAATAATAATAATAATAATACTAAGTCAGAGAATCATGAGGGTGGTAATATAATAATAATTATTATTTATTTATTCAATTTTATATACCGTTCTTCCCTGCAAGCTTGGGGCGGTATAATAATAATAATAAGAAGAAGAAGAAGAAGAAGAAGAAGTCAGGAGAATCATGAGGGTGGTAATAATAATAATAATTTATTTATTTATTCAATTTTATATACCGCACTTCCCTGCAGGCTCGGGGCGGTATAATAATAATAATAAGTCAGGAGAATCATGAGGGTGGTAATAATAATAATAATATATTTATTTATTCAATTTTATATACCGCTCTTCCTGCAGGCTCGGTGTGGTATAATAATAATAATAATATTAATAATAGTAATACTAAGTCAGGAGAATCATGAGGGTGGTAATAATAATAATATTTATTTATTTATTTATTCAATTTTATATACCGCTCTTCCCTGCAGGCTCGGGGTGGTATAATAATAATAATAATACTAATACTAATAAAGGAGGATCATGAGGGTGGTAATAATAATAATAATTTATTTATTCAATTTTATATACCGCTCTTCCCTGCAGGCTCGTGGTATAATAATAATAATAATAATAATAATAATAATAATACTAAGTCAGGAGAATCATGAGGGTGGTAATAATAATAATAATAATAATTTATTTATTTATTCAATTTTATATACCGCTCTTCCCTGCAGGCTCGGGGCGGTATAATAATAATAATAATAATAATAGTAATACTAAGTCAGGAGAATCATGAGGGTGGTAATAATAATAATAATAATTTATTTATTCAATTTTATATACCGCTCTTCCCTGCAGGCTCGGGGTGGTATAATAATAATAATAATAATAGTAATACTAAGTCAGGAGAATCATGAGGGTGGTAATAATAATAATAATAATTTATTTATTCAATTTTATATACCGCTCTTCCCTGCAGGCTTGGGGCGGTATAATAATAATAATAAGTCCGGAGAATCATGAGGGTGGTAATAATAATAATTATTATTATTACCACCCTCATGATTCTCCTGGCTTATTATTATTATTATTATTATACCCCGCCACCATCTCCCCAAGGGAACTCGGGGCGGCATGAGGCCACGCCCTTCAGTACAATAACACAATATAACACAATATAACACAAGAGGGTAGCAATGTCTTTTCCATTAGGTTTGGCTTTCTTATTTGCATACACAAATTCCACCTAAATAGGATGCCCTCATTAATGGGCTTTGCTAATTACATAATAATAGCCACCAATCTCCATGTAGATCAGATGCCCCAAACCTTGTAGCGATAAAGCAAAATGGTGCTTTGTAATTAAGACGGGCCTCATTTCCAGATGCCAATTATCTATCTAATTATTAGCCCCTTCCACTAATGCAAAATTAAGGAAGCTAACCCTGATTAGTAAAATCCTTTCCCCCCTTTTTTCCTGTTTCCTTAAAACACTGCTTAAAGAGAAATCAAGGAGGAGGAGCACTGGTAGTTGGAAAGGAAAAATGCAGTTGAAAGCATGGTTTGCAACTTAGCTGTGGCTAAAGGATGACAAATAAAAAATGCGGATATATCGTCACCTCCTGAAACGAACTCCATAAAAGTGGACCACTCCTCCTTTAAACCTGCATCGAGAGAGCTCAACCTGACGACTGACTCAAAGTCACTGAGGGTGCGTCGACGAGGCCTGGGTAGGTTCGGTCGGAATCTTCGGAATCTATCTCTATTTATTATATAAAGGGGTTCCCGTCATGGAACGACAGTCCCAAACAGAGAAACCTTACAACGCAGAAACACCAAACTTGCCAACAGAAATAGGCCTCAAGCAAGGTACGTTTGTAGCAAAGAAACTTCCCCCCAAAACCTAAAAGGCCCCCAAAACAACGAGTAAAACCCCTACATTTCCCAGCATCTTCCAGGGAGGCCTAAGACTCCCCAGCCTCTACATCCTGACAACATGATTGGCTGCCAATAAGGGCGGATTTGCATAACTGCTGTACTGGCCAGCCAACATGAACATTCCGACCCATACCAAACTGTCAGATGACTGCCAGAGCCTCCTCCAACACTTTCAAATCAGAAGACCATGATGGAGATCAACACCATTCAAGGGGAGCTCTTCTTCCTTTCCCAAAAGATCTCCAGTGGCTTGAATTCCACATTGATAAGAGGACCATCCAGCAACAATGGGGTTTGCCAAGGAGGGTGCTCCAGCCCCTCTATATGCTGGCTCCAAGGGATGGAGGTCATCACCAAGTACCTTCTGATGCCCAGCGCTGGAAGAGCTCCCTCAGATGGCCTGTCCATGAGGAAGGCCTCAGACAAGGTACGTTTGTAGCAAAGAAACTTTCCCCACCAAAACCTAAAAGGCCCCCAAAACAACGAGTAAAAAAAACCCTACATTTCCCAGCATCCTCCAGGGCTCTTCGGGGACGGCGGCGGCGTTGGCGCTTCGGCCCTGTGGCGGGGCTCCCGCAGTATGGGTAAGGAAGGGCCTGGCTCGAATCAATTAAAAACAGTGGGACGTTGGGTGAGGGGGGGGGAGGGGTCCCTCAGCGGCGGTTTCCTTGGCGACGCTTCCTTCCCCTCCTCCGCGCCCCTCCCCCTTGTTGTGCTGCCTTCCCGCGTGCAGGGCGCAACGTGGCTTCCTTTGCGCCTGCCCCGCGGCTTGTTTTTCCCGTCAGGGAGGGGGAGGGGGAGCTCTTTGGGCCTCCTCCACCCGCCTCTGGGAAAGGAGGCCCCATCAAGGCCTGCGGCGGCATTGAGGTGTTTGGTTTTTTTTTTTTTGGTGTGTCCCAATTTGAGTGTGGACTCAAATAACTCAAAGGCCCGTGCGTCTTGGTTGTGCCACTACCTCAACTGTGTTGTTGTTTTTACTGTGTTGCTTGTTTTTAATCGTTCTTAACCTTCTGTATTTTATTGTGCCTTCGGCTCTTGTAAGCCGCTGCGAGCCTTCGGGAGTCGGCGGCATAGAAACCCGAATAAATAAATAAATAAATAAATAAAGGTATTAGGAAACATTTCCCCAAATCCACCAGTGTTCCCATTTGGGTATATTGAGTATTCATGCCAAGTTTGGTCCAGTAATACATATAGTTAATATGTTTTTAAATGTATTTATACACTCACTTAGTCTGAAACAGAACAGGACACAGTGTTGGAGTTGAAGTCCAAAACACCTTGGAGGAAAGCCCAAGTTTGACCATATCTAGTCTAAACCTTCTTCCAAGCCCTTAATAAAGATGCTGTATAGCCAGAGTCTCCATGCCAATCTGTCGGGAGGGCTTCGATGGTGCCGTCCTGCTTGGCTGAAGGGGTCAGGCTGGATGGTCTTTGGGGACCCATATTTCTCCAGATCCAACATTATTTGAGTCCACAGTGCTCTCTGGATGGAGGTGAACTACAACTCCACAACTCAAGGTCAATTGTAAGAAAATTGGAGCCGGGGAGGGGGCGGAGCCGGGGAGGGGCTGGGCAGAACCGAGGGAGGGGGCGGAGCCGGGGACGGAGGCAGACCCTTCGGCCCCCCAGGTGATCAGTGGCCGGAATTCCGGCCCTTGGGCCCGTAGAAGTTGGACAGCCCTGTTCTAGAACAGGGCTGTCCAACTGGCGGCCCTAGGGCCGGATCCGGCCCCCCAGCCTGTTGGGCACGGCCCCAGCTATGCCCCCATTTTTAAATTTTTTTTAAAAAAAATCTAATTTTTTTAATTAAAAATGGCGGCCGGGGGGGGGTGGCGGGGCAGGGAGGAGGAAGAGAGCTAGCTCCTCCTCCCTGCACCGCCCCTCCTTCCCTCTCTCCGCGCCCGAAAGGAGGGTAGGCGGCGCCAAGGGCAGCGCGTCACAGGCCTGGCGTGACGCGCTGCCCCTGGCACCGCCTACTCTTTCAGCGGCTCCCCTCCCTAGGAAGGGGCGGGGAGCCGAATAAAAGGAGTGGCGGCGCCAAGGGCAGCGCGTCACGTCAGGCCTGTGACGCGCTGCCCTTGGCGCCGCTTCTGCTCTCCTCCTTCTCCTCTCTCCTCGGGCGCGTGCCTTTCCCTGGGCGCCGCGGCTGGGACAGCCGCGTGCCTGGGAAAGAGGAGGAGGAGGAGAAATTCCTTCTCCACAGCGTCAAACCAGGCAAGAGGCATTGCGAAATCGCCGTGCCTCTTGCCCAGTTTGACGCTGCAGAAGGAAGAGAGGCGCAAAGGGAGCCCCTCTCTCCGCCTCCCTTCCTTCTCCACAGCGTCAAACCGGGCAGAGGCATGGCGAAATCGCCGTGCCTCTTGCCAGACTTGACTAGAAGGGAGGGAGGAGCAAAGGGAACCCTCTTGCTCCGCCCTCCCTCCTACAGCGTCACTCCGGGATCGGCCCCGCCCTGCGATTGGCCCCGCCGCGATTGGCCCCGCTCCGGCCCGCCAGGTGGTCAGCCACCAGACGTCCGGCCCTTGGGCTTATAGAAGTTGGACAGCCCTGTTCTAGAACATGGTCATACAGCCCAAAAAACCTACAACAAGCCATGGAAGACGGAATTGGGTCTTACCATTATGAGAAAGTGGTATGCCAAATGATGTTTGCTCCAACCCATAACTAGCTAAGCTATGGCATGGGGCGAAACATACTGGAAAGCTACAGAAAAACCACACAATGGACTGGTCTTCCACTAGCTTGCGGTTCCCCAAGTTGTTCTGCACAGTCACAAACTCTTAACACACATTAAGATCCTCAAAATTAGGTGCAAAGAGCTCATTAATATTGCCCAAGTAAATGGGCCTATTAAACCATCTTTAAGCAATATTGAAGCATAAATCTCCTTAAACTATATTTAATGACTCTACTTAAGTTACATTATAAGCGACTCTTAATGAAACATTAGATCGCGTTTTGGAGATGAAAATGAGAAAATCCATACCAACGTCCATCCAGCTCACACGCCCGAAAGCCAGTCGCGAAACGCATTACTACCAAATGATTACTTCATTAGGACAAATATTTTTCTAATTATTCCTGATTTATGGTATGAAGCTGATGAGATATTTTGACAGCAGAACCAAAAACAGTTTCCGGGGGTCCGCGACACACGGGAGGGTGGAACTACAATATATGTACATTTCAACACAATTTAAAAATAAACCTTTTTTATTTTTAAATAGAGCTGTCAACTGATTATGGAGTGTTTGAAGTAATCAATCACCTGTCTTTTAACCACAAAAAAAAAAAATCCCCGACATATAAAATCCAGAATTATTAATATCCAACATAGGACAATGAAGAAAATGTTGGAAAAGTTATAATAATTGCGTCAAATAAGAGCCATTGCATCTCTTAAACTGGCCTCTCCATTCCCCATTACTTATTCATTTGCTGATGGGTCTACGGACCAAAATAAATGTTGTTGTCGTTGTTGTTGTTACATTTAGAAAATTTGAGATTGATTAATAAAATCTGAGGTAAAATGATCTCTACAGCTCACATTATCCAACATTAATTTTGAAGACTCAAAATTAGGCCTGGGCAATCATGGTTCTCAATGGTTCTAAAGTACTTACAAAACAAAGGTTATGGTGGTAAACACTAGGTGGCGCTGGTGGGTTGCTTCAACAGTGTTGTTAAAGTTCTGGTGGTGAACACTAGGTGGCACTGGTGCTTTGCTTCTACAGTGTTGCTAAAGTTCTGGTGGTGAACACTAGGTGGCGCTGGTGCTTTGCTTCTACAGTGTTGCTAAAGTTCTGGTGGTGAACACTAGGTGGCGCTGGTGCTTTGCTTCTACAGTGTTGCTAAAGTTCTGGTGGTGAACACTAGGTGGCGCTGGTGCTTTGCTTCTACAGTGTTGCTAAAGTTCTGGTGGTGAACACTAGGTGGCGATGGTGCTTTGCTTCTACAGTGTTGCTAAAGTTCTGGTGGTGAACACTAGGTGGCGCGCGGTGCTTTGCTTCTACAGTGTTGCTAAAGTTCTGGTGGTGAACACTAGGTGGCGCTGGTGCTTTGCTTCTACAGTGTTGCTAAAGTTCTGGTGGTGAACACTAGGTGGCGCTGGTGCTTTGCTTCTACAGTGTTGCTAAAGTTCTGGTGGTGAACACTAGGTGGCACTGGTGCTTTGCTTCAACAGTGTTGCTAAAGTTCTGGTGATGAACACTAGTTGGCGCTGGTGCTTTGCTTCTACAGTGTTGCTAAAGTTCTGGTGGTGAACACTAGGTGGCACTGGTGCTTTGCTTCTACAGTGTTGTTAAAGTTCTGGTGGTGAACACTAGGTGGCACTGGTGCTTTGCTTCTACAGTGTTCCTAAAGTTCTGGTTGTGAACACTAGGTGGCACTGGTGCTTTGCTTTTACAGTGTTCGTAAAGTTCTGGTGATTAACACTAGGTGGCGCTGGTGCTTTGCTTCTACAGTGTTGCTAAAGTTCTGGTGGTGAACACTAGGTGGCACTGGTGCTTTGCTTCTACAGTGTTGTTAAAGTTCTGGTGGTGAACACTAGGTGGCACTGGTGCTTTGCTTCTACAGTGTTGTTAAAGTTCTGGTGGTGAACACTAGGTGGCACTGGTGCTTTGCTTCTACAGTGTTGCTAAAGTTCTGGTGGTGAACACTAGGTGGCGCTGGTGCTTTGCTTCTACAGTGTTGCTAAAGTTCTGGTGGTGAACACTAGGTGGCGCCGGTGCTTTGCTTCTACAGTGTTGCTAAAGTTCTGGTGGTGAACACTAGGTGGCACTGGTGCTTTGCTTTTACAGTGTTCGTAAAGTTCTGGTGATTAACACTAGGTGGCGCTGGTGCTTTGCTTCTACAGTGTTGCTAAAGTTCTGGTGGTGAACACTAGGTGGCGCTGGTGCTTTGCTTCTACAGTGTTGTTAAAGTTCTGGTGGTGAACACTAGGTGGCACTGGTGCTTTGCTTCTACAGTGTTGCTAAAGTTCTGGTGGTGAACACTAGGTGGCACTGGTGCTTTGCTTCTACAGTGTTGCTAAAGTTCTGGTGGTGAACACTAGGTGGCGCCCGGTGCTTTGCTTCTACAGTGTTGCTAAAGTTCTGGTGGTGAACACTAGGTGGCGCTGGTGCTTTGCTTCTACAGTGTTGCTAAAGTTCTGGTGGTGAACACTAGGTGGCGCTGGTGCTTTGCTTCTACAGTGTTGCTAAAGTTCTGGTGGTGAACACTAGGTGGCGCTGGTGCTTTGCTTCTACAGTGTTGCTAAAGTTCTGGTGGTGAACACTAGGTGGCACTGGTGCTTTGCTTCTACAGTGTTGTTAAAGTTCTGGTGGTGAACACTAGGTGGCACTGATGCTTTGCTTCTACAGTGTTGCTAAAGTTCTGGTGATGAACACTAGGTGGCACTGGTGCTTTGCTTCAACAGTGTTGCTAAAGTTCTGGTGATGAACACTAGTTGGCGCTGGTGCTTTGCTTCTACAGTGTTGCTAAAGTTCTGGTGGTGAACACTAGGTGGCACTGGTGCTTTGCTTCTACAGTGTTGTTAAAGTTCTGGTGGTGAACACTAGGTGGCACTGGTGCTTTGCTTCTACAGTGTTGCTAAAGTTCTGGTGGTGAACACTAGGTGGCGCTGGTGCTTTGCTTTTACAGTGTTGCTAAAGTTCTGGTGGTGAACACTAGGTGGCGCTGGTGCTTTGCTTCTACAGTGTTGCTAAAGTTCTGGTGGTGAACACTAGGTGGTGCTGGTGCTTTGCTTCTACAGTGTTGCTAAAGTTCTGGTGGTGAATACTAGGTGGCGCTGGTGCTTTGCTTCTACAGTGTTGCTAAAGTTCTGGTGGTGAACACTAGGTGGCACTGGTGCTTTGCTTCTACAGTGTTGTTAAAGTTCTGGTGGTGAACACTAGGTGGCACTGGTGCTTTGCTTCTACAGTGTTGCTAAAGTTCTGGTGGTGAACACTAGGTGGCACTGGTGCTTTGCTTCTACAGTGTTGTTAAAGTTCTGGTGGTGAACACTAGGTGGCACTGGTGCTTTGCTTCTACAGTATTGCTAAAGTTCTGGTGGTGAACACTAGGTGGCACTGATGCTTTGCTTCTACAGTGTTGCTAAAGTTCTGGTGGTGAACACTAGGTGGCGCTGGTGCTTTGCTTCTACAGTATTGCTAAAGTTCTGGTGGTGAACACTAGGTGGCGCTGGTGCTTTGCTTCTACAGTGTTGCTAAAGTTCTGGTGGTGAACACTAGGTGGCCCTGGTGCTTTGCTTCTACAGTGTTGCTAAAGTTCTGGTGGTGAACATTTCAGAACTCCAAAAACACAAGCAGCGCTGAGCCGTCCTTGTCCAGTTGGCGTCGAAGGTGATCTGAAATGGCGACCAACACAGTCTCCGTCCCATGCCCCAAGCGGAAGCCGGACTGGAAGGGATCTAAGCAGGCCCGGATTAACACCTTTTTGCGCCCTAGGCCAGACTTTGGAATTACGCCCCTACTACCGGCACTGAAAGTTGTTGTTTCGATCCGAGAAGGGAGGGTGGGGGCCCAAGCTGCGCCTGCCTTTCCTTCCTTCCTTCCTCGCCCGGGGCTTGGGGCTGTGGCGGGTGGCCATCTGCTGGGTCCGATTAGGATCCCCGCGCCCCAGGGAGGGAGAGTCGGGGGGAGAGGCCTGGGGGGCCTTCCTTCCGTCGGGGGAGTCCCTCCCTGGAGATAGAGAGATAGAGAGAAAGACACCCACCTGTCTCAGTCTCCTTAAGGGCCGCTCCTCCTTCTCGGTTGCAATCCCCTCCAAGCAGACCCTCACCTTCCTATTGGCCGAGTCCGCGGAGTCATGCTAGGGTTCCCACATGTCCCGTATTACACGGGACGTCCCGTATTTTGGCCCTTTTTGGGTGTCCCGTATTTACAGCTGCTGTCCCTTATTTTTTGCTCCTCCTGACCTGTCCTCTGACTGGTGCTGGGAAAAGAGGGGCCGGCTCGGAGCAGGAGGGCTCGGGCGACGCCTTTCCCTGTGAGCACAGCTCACTTCCAGAGGAGGGAAAGGGCCCCGGACTTGAGCAAGCAGGCCCCTCCCTTTCCCTGCGTGGCCTCCGCCTTTGCCGGGGTTTCCTGCTCGGTGTGCCCGTTTCTCGGCTCTGGGGCGCCCCCTGCTGGCGGAGGTGACTGCCGGGCACGGGCCTTTCATGGCTGGCGGCGGGGGACCAGGACCATGACTGATTACAGGGAGGAGCAGCGCAATGAGCTCGACGCCCTGGAGTTCATCTACCTGGACTCCTTCACAGGTACACGAGAGGCCGCCAAGCACACGGGGGGGCGGCTCTGGCACGCGGAGCCAGGCTGGGCCTGCCCCCTCCTGCCTCCCTTTCGCCTCTTCCCTTTCGCTTGGGCCCAGGAAAGCTTCCCCTTCCTTTCTGGCCCCAAGCAGGCCTTCCTCAGACTCTCGGACTACAACTCCCAGAAGCCCTTGGCGGTATACCTAGTAGCAAGGGATTCTGGGAATTGAAGTTCGGCTGTACTTTCCCCCGCCTCTTTCAGACTGCATAGCAGGCAGGGGCAAACTTGGGCTCAAGAGAATCATAGAATCGTGGAAGTTTGTATTAAGTGTCCCTTATTTTTGTGAAAAATCCCGTAAATGTCCCTTATTTCTTCTATTAAAATATGGCAACCCTAAGTCATGCACACCTGGGAGGGAGGGAGGCTTCCCGATTGGCCAGCTGCCGCTCTTCAGCTTTGATCAATGGGTGTCACAAGGCAGGAGGCAGGGGCCAGGAGGCCAGCTCGGAGAACTCACTCCTGGCCCCACCCACCCCGCCTCCCAGGGAAGGAGGGAGGGAGTGATATCACCATGGGAGGCCCCGCCCCCAGCTGCAGGCCCGGATTACCCATAAGGCCACCCGAGGCCATGGCCTAGGGCGGCAGCCTTGGGGGGGCAGCAGATCCGGACCCCCCCAAATTAAAAAAATTCTCTTTGACGCGGCTTCCCGCCGCCTCCTCCTTGCGTCGCGTCGGCCCCGCCCCTCCTTCCTTCACTGAAAGAAGGAGGGGCGGGGCCGACGCCACGCCAGGGAGGAGAGGCGGAGAGAAGCCTCGCCACCCCTCCTCCCTGGCGTCGTCACGCCACGCCAGGGAGGAGGGGCGGAGAGAAGCCTTGCCGCCCCTCCTCCCTGGCGTCGTCGGCATCGGCCCCTCCTTCAGTGAGTAGGAAGGAGGGCCCCCGGGGCAGGGGCGGCGCTTCCAAACTGTGGCCTAGGGCGCCACAATCAGTTGATCCGGGCCTGCCCGGCTGAGTAGCGGGGAGGAGGGAGGGAGGGAAGCCGCTGCCACTGCTCCTCGCCCTGCGTGTCCTGCCTTGAGACCAGGCTCAGCCTTCCCTCCCTCCCTCCGGGGCCTTTGTGTTTCAACTCCCGCCATTCCCAAGGGCTGTCCACGGAGGTTTTTTCTTTAATTAACTTTCTTTTTGGTCCGTGATCTGCACCTCCCTTGGCTTGCGCCTCTAGGCCATGGCCTATGTCGGCCCTATGGGTAATCTGGGCCTGGATCTAAGCAGGCCTGGATCTAGGCCATGGCCTACGTTGGCCCTATGGGTAATCCGGGCCTGGATCTAAGCAGGCCTGGATCTAGGCCATGGCCTAGGTTGGCCCTATGGGTAATCCGGGCCTGGATCTAAGCAGGCCTGGATCTAGGCCATGGCCTAGGTTGGCCCTATGGGTAATCCGGCCTGGATCTAAGCAGGCCTGGATCTAGGCCATGGCCTAGGTTGGCCCTATGGGTAATCCGGGATCTGCAGGCCTGGATCTAGGCCATGGCCTAGGTTGGCCCTATGGGTAATCCTGGCCTGGATTTAAGCAGGCCTGGATCTAGGCCATGGCCTAGGTTGGCCCTATGGGCAATCCGGGCCTGGATCTAAGCAGGCCTGGATCTAGGCCATGGCCTAGGTTGGCCCTATGGGCAATCCGGGCCTGGATCTAAGCAGGCCTGGATCTAGGCCATGGCCTACTTTGGCCCTATGGGGCAATCCGGGCCTGGATCTAAGCAGGCCTGGATCTAGGCCATGGCCTAGGTTGGCCCTATGGGTAATCCGGCCTGGCCAGGCCTGGATCTAGGCCATGGCCTAGGCCTGGGTAATCCTGGCCTGGATCTAAGCAGGCCATCTAGGCCATGGCCTAGGTTGGCCCTATGGGTAATCCGGGCCTGGATCTAAGGCCATGGCCTGGATGGGTAATAGGCCTGGATGGCCTAGGTTGGCCCTATGGGTAATCCGGCCTGGATCTAAGCAGGCCTGGATCTAGGCCATGGCCTAGGTTGGCCCTATGGGTAATCCGGGCCTGGATCTAAGCAGGCCTGGATCTAGGCCATGGCCCTAGGGTTGGCCCTATGGGTAATCCCATGGCCTGGATCTAAGCAGGCCTGGATCTAGGCCATGGCCATGGCCTAGGTTGGCCCTATGGGTAATCCGGGCCTGGATCTAAGCAGGCCTGGATCTAGGCCATGGCCTAGGTTGGCCCTATGGGTAATCCGGGCCTGGATCTAAGCAGGCCTGGATCTAGGCCATGGCCTAGGTTGGCCCTATGGGTAATCCGGGCCTGGATCTAAGCAGGCCTGGATCTAGGCCATGGCCTAGGTTGGCCCTATGGGTAATCCGGGCCTGGATCTAAGCAGGCCTGGATCTAGGCCATGGCCTAGGTTGGGCCCTCCGGGCCTGGTAATCCAGGCCTGATCTAAGCAGGCCTGGATCTAGGCCATGGCCTAGGTTGGCCCTATGGGTAATCCGGCCTGATCTAAGCAGGCCTGGATCTAGGCCATGGCCTACGTTGGCCCTATGGGTAATCCCTGGCCTGGCAGGCCTGGGATTAGGCCAGGCAGGCCTGGGTATCCAGGCCATGGCCTAGGGCCATGGCCTAGGTTGGTCTATGGGTAATCCGGGCCTGGGATCTATGGATCCAGGCCTGGATCTAAATCCCCGGCCTGGATCTAAATCTGATCTAGGCCATGGCCTAGGTTGGCCCTAGGGTAATCCAGGCCTGATCTAAGCAGGCCTGGATCTAGGCCATGGCCTATGGGTAATCCGGGCCTGGATCTAAGCAGGCCTGGATCTAGGCCATGGCCTAGGTTGGCCTCTATGGGTAATCCGGGCCTGGATCTAAGCAGGCCTGGATCTAGGCCATGGCCTAGGTTGGCCCTATGGGGTAATCCAGGCCTGGATCTAAGCAGGCCTGGGATCTAGGCCATGGCCTAGGTTGGCCCTATGGGTAATCCGGGCCTGATCTAAGCAGGCCTGGATCTAGGCCATGGCCCAGGTTGGCCCCATGGGTAATCCGGCCTGGATCTAAGCAGGCCTGGATCTAGGCCATGGCCTAGGTTGGCCCTATGGGTAATCCGGCCTGGATCTAAGCAGGCCTGGATCTAGGCCATGGCCTAGGTTGGCCCTATGGGTAATCCGGGCCTGGATCTAAGCAGGCCTGGATCTAGGCCATGGCCTAGGTTGGCCCTATGGGTAATCCGGGCCTGGATCTAAGCAGGCCTGGATCTAGGCCATGGCCTAGGTTGGCCCTATGGGCCTATGGGTAATCCAGGCCTGGATCTAAGCAGGCCTGGATCTAGGCCATGGCCTACGTTGGCCCTATGGGTAATCCTGGCCTGGATCTAAGCAGGCCTGGATCTAGGCCATGGCCTAGGTTGGCCCTATGGGCAATCCGGGCCTGGATCTAAGCAGGCCTGGATCTAGGCCATGGCCTGGGTTGGCCCTATGGGTAATCCTGGATCTGGGCCTGGATCTAAGCAGGCCTGGATCTACGCCATGGCCTACGTTGGCCCTATGGGTTGGCCCTGGATCTAAGGGCCTGGATTCAGGCCATGGCCTAGGTTGGCCCTATGGGGCCTGGATCTAAGCAGGCCTGGATCTAGGCCATGGCCTAGGGTTGGCCCTATGGGTAATCCAGGCCTGGATCTAAGCAGGCCTGGATCTAGGCCATGGCGTAGGTTGGCCCTATGGGTAATCCGGCCCTAAGCAGGCCTGGATCTAGGCCATGGCCTACGGGCAATCCGGGCCTGGATGGGCAGGCCTGGGGCCTGGCCTAGGTCTAAGCAGGCCTGGATCTAGCCATGGCCTACGCCGGCCCTATGGGTAATCCGGGCCCTGGATCTAATGGCAGGCCTGGGTATCTGGAGGCCATGGCCTGGCCTACGTTGGCCTATGGGTAATCCGGCCTGATCTAAGCAGGCCTGGATCTAGCCAGGGCCTAGGTTGGCCCTATGGGTAATCCGGGCCTGGATCTAAGCAGGCCTGGATCTAGGCCATGGCCTAGGTTGGCCCTATGGGTAATCCAGGCCTGGATCTAAGCAGGCCTGGCCTCTAGGCCATGGCCTAGGTTGGCCTGGATCTATGGGTAATCCCTATGGGTAATCCTGGATCTAAGCAGGCCAGGATCTAGGCCATGGCCTAGGTTGGCCCTATGGGTAATCCGGGCCTGGATCTAAGCAGGCCTGGATCTAGGCCATGGCCTACGTTGGCCCTATGGGTAATCCGGGCCAGGATCTAAGCAGGCCTGGATCTAGGCCATGGCCTAGGTTGGCCCTATGGGTAATCCGGGCCTGGATCTAAGCAGGCCTGGATCTAGGCCATGGCCTAGGTTGGCCCTATGGGTAATCCGGGCCTGGATCTAAGCAGGCCTGGATCTAGGCCATGGCCTACGTTGGCCCTATGGGTAATCCAGGCCTGGATCTAAGCAGTCCTCAAGGAACTGCTGCAGTTGCCCCGCTACATCGTATGCATGGAGACAGCTTTCCAAGAGACCCAAACCATCTCTTCTCTCCAAACACCTCTTCAATTACCTAAAGTGGATCATTGAGATATCTTCGTAATACAAGTTGTGGAGAAAAGCCGCCACGAAACCTGTCAAACGGGACGACGGCAAGGAGAGGGGAGAAATAAAACAGAATACAAACATGCGAGTCATTAAAAGAAAATCCTTCTCGATTAGCCGGGAACGCCATCGCCACTCGGTTATGAAAAGGAGCCGCTCTCTCCAAAACGAGAGAACAATCCCATTGAGTTTCCATATCTGTGAATGCATTATGTATTTTTCATCGACATCCCCTTTCCTTCACTCGACAGAATCGACTTTGTATTTTATTTAATTTTTTAAAAAATATGGTAACGAACAATAGCGGATGTATTACATTATTCTCCGACCAATTTCCCAAAGAAGAAAGAAGCTGTAATTGCGGTCGGTCAACGCAACGCAATAGACCGAATCCCGCGTTTGTGTGTGTGTGTGTGTGTGTGTTTTAACACATCGTAAAACAGCACGATAAGGCAACTCTAATTTTATTTTATTATATTTTTTTTTTGTAATTTTACTCCTGACCAAAAAAGGGAGGGAAGAAAAAAATAGCGTGAAAAAAAAAAAGTAATTTTGCATAATCAGTTCACGCCATCTGGAACAATTAAACGGTTTCTATAGAACGACGAGAATCACTCATATCTCCTTATTAAAGATCAGAAATTATACAAGTAATAAATCCTCGAAAAAAAACTAAGCATGCTCTTGGCCTGTCAACGCTATTTTAACTTCGGAGACTGAAGAACGCTCGATAAGGCTGAAAAGAAGAGATTAATATATGCAAATTACATCGAGCATTTAAACACCCGCCGCAACTGTCTTCCTTTCCGCCGTCCCTTATTGCCGCGTTTATGTTTTATTCATCCATTCAACCCCAACTCACCTGTCACTTCATAAGCTATAATATTATGGGGGGTATTATTAACCGGCATAAAGCCCTCTCTTTAATTGGAAAGCTTCATTGCATTTTCCAATTATTTGGACTAAATTAAAAGCAGATGTACATAGTTTAATAAGGAGTCTAATATCAGTTCCGGGAAATCAAAATTCATTTTCGTGGCGGCGTTTGGATTTTTTTTTTTTTTGCAAACTCTCTTTTTTTTTTTCATTCTTTTTTCTTCCAAAAGAAATCTGTCTCCGCAATCTGTTAATTGTCATCCCGTTAATAACTGTTTAAATATCCAAATGGCACAGCGGCATTCTCTTCGGATGGGTAAAAAAATAAAAAAAATTCAAAATGGCAAAGGAAAAACAAATAAGGCTGTAAGATTCCCGATAAGACGGAAAGATTTCTCCCGCAACATGATGTACTCCGGTATTCGCAATTAATCACACAATGAATGGGTTTTGGATGAAAGGAGTGCGGATATATAACCCATTGTTGGTCAAGAATTCGTAATCTTGGAAGACAAAAATTGGCCGTTCCCTGTGCTCATCTGCTCGGCTCATAAACCTAATTAATAATAATAATATGGCAAAGCCTCTCTTTACTAACATTCAGATTATAGATTTTGAGACCTGGAAGGGGTCCTAAAGGCCATCTGTTCCATCAGGAACACACACCAACACTACTCCTGAAAGATGCCCATCTAACTACGCTTTGAAGGCCACCAAATAGGATTATTTGACCACCATCTCCATTCATAATAATAATACTGCTTAGCCCAGGGGTGGGCAATTATTTTTCCAAGGTGCCACGTGACAGCCAAAATATATTATGGAGGACCACACCTAAAGGCTGAACTACATTCTAATCTACATAATTTATTTATTTACTTACTATACTTACTATATACGGCAATGCTCTCTCGGAGCCCTTTCTAAAGACTAACTGAGTGCAACAAGGTTGTGTTCTTGCACCAACCCTATTTACAATCTCCTTCAGCATGATGCTCCAAAGGGCTAAGGCAGACCTTGAAGAAGAAGACGGCATATATATACGCTATCGTACTGATGGCAGCTTGTTCAACTTAAGCCGTCTGAGGGCTCGCACTGAGACTCTAAACTATCTAGTCCGTGAGCTGCTTTTTGCGGACGATGCTGCCCTTGTCGCCCATTCAGCACCTCACATCCTGCTTTGCAACAGCTGCAGAGCTCTTTGGGCTGGAAGTGAGCCTGAAGGAAACGGAAGTCCTCTACCAGCCCGCACCACAGGAAGAACACCATCACCCCCACGTCAGCATAGGCAAATCTGTGCTTAAGTCTGTTCAGCAGTTCACCTCCCTGGGAAGCATCATCTCTTCAGACGCCAAGATTGACAAAGAGATAGATCACAGATTATTAAAGGCATAGAGTGCATTTGGTAGGCTTCACAAAAGAGTCTGGAGCAACAAGAACCTGAGGCAAAGCACCAAAATCAGTGTGTACAGAGCTATCATACTGTCTATTCTCCTCTATGGGTCTAAAACATGGGCCACCTATCGCCAACACCTACGACTCCTCAAACGCTTTCATCAGCGCTGTCTCCGCACAATCCTAAATGTACACTGGACCGACTATGTGACGAATGTTGCCGTCCTTGAGCAAGCAGGGATCACCAGCGTTGAGGCCACACTATTGAGAACACGGCTGCGCTGGGCAGGGCACGTCTCTAGGATGGAGGACCACCGCCTCCCAAAGATACTACTCTACGGTGAACTCGCCACGGGTGAGCGCAAGAGAGGCGCGCCCAAAAGAGATATAAGGACTCCCTGAAACAACATCTCAGGCTCGGCTAGATTGACCACCAACAATGGTCCACCCTGGCCTCACATCGGGAGGCATGGAGACGCACTATCCACAATGCTGTGGCCTCTTTCGAGAAGACACGCCAAATGGATCTCGAAGAGAAACGACAACGCAGAAAGAACCGCAACTTGAAAACAACATCACCCGAGGAGACTTTCTGCTGTGCTTTCTGCAACCGAACTTGCCTATCTCAGATTGGCCTTTTTAGTCATCAACGCGCTTGTAAACAGCGTGGGATGAGTCCTTCCTGAATCTTCGTTCTTGAAGTAAGGCCGAGATACCCTCAGTGTGAAACCTGGGCCTGTTTCGATGAACACAACATAGATATCCTGGCAGGAATGGCAGAAAAACACAAACTTCCCACACAGAACTCCCAGAACCAAGAGAAAATGCTATAAGAGTTTGGTGGGCATTGACCTTGGGTTTGGGAGTCCTAGTTCACCTATATCCAGAGCACTGTGGACACAAACAATGTTGGATCAGGATCAAACTTGGCATGAATACTCAATATGCCCAAATGTGAACACAGATGGAGTTTGGGGAAAATAGACCTTGACATTTGGGAGTTATAGTTTCTGGGATTTATAGTTAACCCACAATCAAAGAACATCCTGAACTCTTGCAACAATGGAATTGAAGCAAACTTGGCATATTGAACTCTCATTATCAACAGAAAGTACTGAAAGGGTTTGCTTGGGAATTGACCTTGAGTTTGGAAGTTGTAGTTCACCTACACCCAGAGAGCCCTGTGGACTCAAACAATGTTATGTTATGTTGTTGTTTGTTTTCTATCCAGAATCACAATTTTGGAAGGAGACTCACCACTTTAAGGTCCCTCAAACAGGCACGGGAAACCTTTGGCCCTCTGGATGCTTTGGACTCCAACTCCAACATTCCTAACAGCCTGAGGCCCTTTCCTGCTTAAGTGGCTGAGGGGGGGAAAGGAAAAGGGCCTGAGGCTGCTAGGAATGGTGGGAGTTGGAGTCCAAAACACCCGGAAGGTCCAAGTTTGCCCATGCCAGCTTTCGACAGAGACCTCTTCCTCCCCCTCCCCCTTCGCGCCCTTTCTTCCCCCTCCTGCCCAACACTTACTTTTTCTTCTACACTGCCGCTTCTGCCGCCATTTAGATCCGAGGGGGCAGCGTGAGCGTGTTCAGGAGGGGAGGGGGAGGGATGAAGGCGTGACCCGTGCGGGCGCTACTGCGCACACTCGCCCCAGAGCAAAGCAAGGTAGAGCGAGGCTGGGAAGAAGGGAGCCCGAGTGGAGAAGAAAAAGTGTTCGGCAGGAGGGGGAACAAAGGGTAGTGGAGGTTCCAATTTCCCACGGCACACCTGAGGATCGCTCACAGCACACTAGTGTGCCACGACACACTGGTTGGGAAACACTACTAAAGGCCATCTATTCCATCAGGAACACACATCAACGTTACTCCTGAAAGATGCCCATCTAACTACACGTTGAAGGCCACCAAATAGGAATATTTGACCATCATCTCGATTAACAATAATAATAATAATACTGCTTAGCCTCTTTTTTCTAACATTCTGATTATAGATTTTTGGAGCTGGAAGGGGTCCTAAAGGTCATCTATTCCATCAGGAACACACATTAACGCTACTCTTGAAATATGCTCATCTAACCACGCTTTGAAGGCCACCAAATATGATTATTTGACCACCATCTCAATTAATAATAATAATAATCTATATATATAAAGGAACAGTCGTCATGTGAAGACTACCTCAAACAGAGAAACCTTACAACGCAGAAACACAAAACTTGCCAACAGAAATAGGCCTCAAGCAAGGTACGTTTGTAGCAAAGAAACTTCCCCCCAAAACCTAAAAGGCCCCCAAAACAACGATTTAAAAAACCCCTACATTTCCCAGCATCCTCCTGGGCTGCCAAAGACTCCCCCAGCCTCTACATTCTGACAACATGATTGGCTGCCAATAAGGGCGGATTTGCATAACTCCTGTACTGGCCAGCCAACATGAACATTCCGACCCATAACAAACTGTCAGCCAGAGCCTCCTCCAACACTTTCAAATCAGAAGACCATGATGGAGATCAACACCATTCAAGGGGAGCTCTTCTTCCTTTCCCAAAAGATCTCCAGTGGCTTGGAATTCCACATTAATAAGAGGACCATCCAGCAACAATGGGGTTTGCCAAGGAGGGTGCTCCAGCCCCTCTATATGCTGGCTCCAAGGGATGGAGGTCATCACCAAGTACCTTCTGTTGCCCAGCGCTGGAAGAGCTCCCTCAGATGGCCTGTCCATGAGGAAAGCCTCATCGGACATCGACCAATGGGTGCAAAAGACACAGAGCAGGACATCTTGAAAAAGAGAGGAGCAGAAAGTAAGCTAGACATGAAGATCTTGAGAAAGGTGGCTCAAAAGGATACGGAAAGGATTTTTAACAGTCCCCCAACAGACACTGGACGCACCTGTGAAGATAGAGATCCCCTGACAGGACAAGCCCTCCCCAAGCTGATCCGTCCTGGCCATGGCACAAGTCACACCCGAAGGACTGCAGCAGGCAAAGAGCTGAGGCACAAACATAACACACCCAATTCACTCACAACAATTCCAACCCTGACATACTCAGACTTTCTCGCATCTCCTAAATAGGGCACAGCAACGCGTGCCGGGTACAGCTAGTCTCTATATATAACAAAGCGGAATGTTTGTATGTATGTTTGTTTGTATGTTTGTTTGTATGTATGTATGTGGCAACGTTCTGATTGGCTCCCTGACTGGTTGCCAGTGAGGGAGTATTTGCATAACGCCTCTAATTGGCCAGTCAACACGAACATTCCGTTACTCTAAACTGGCAGAGGAGGATAAGGCAAAGGCCTAAGGCAGTCGCCAACACGAACATTCCGACACTCTAAAGTGGGAGAGGGGGGTAAGGGAAAGGCCTGAGGCAGTCAGGCATGGTGGGAGTTTCAGACCAAAACACTTTGCGACCCCTTTGCAACCCCAAACAATGAGAGAACAAGACCAAACTTGGCACACAGAACCCTCAAGACCCACTCTACATCCTGGTGCAGTTTGAGGGAGGACGGACCATGGATGACCTGGACTTGCAGTACTTTAACTCACTTGCTTAGAGCACTGTGGCCCACACCATAGAAGGATCAGGACCACACTTGGCACACAGATGCCCACTGGCCCACTAAACCTGGTGCGGTTTAGGGCAGGATGGGCCAGAAATGATGGGATTTGCAGTACCTTCACCCGATTCAATTCCCACAGAACATTGAAGCCCCTACAAATCACAGACCAGGCCCAAACTTGGCACACAGAGTACCCATGACCCACTCCACATCCTACTGCAGTTTGAAGGAGGGCAGACCATGGACGATGGGACTTGAAGTACCTCCAATCACTTCCCGAGACCGCTGCAACCCGCATCCACTGATCAAGACCAAACTTGGCACACAGAGCCCCCGTGACCCACAACACATCCTACTTCTGTTTGGAAAACATTGGACCACCGATGATGGGACTTGAATTACCTTCACTCACTTCCCGAGACCACTGCGAGCCAAACAAACAACTGATAAGGACCAACCTTGGCACACAATGCCTTTCTCAATTAACGCGGGCAGAGCCGGGTCCCCAAGCTAGTAATAATAATACTGCTTAGCCCCTCTTTTCTAACATTCTGATTATAGAATTTTTTTTAGAGCTGGAAGGCCATCTATTCCATTAGAAACACACATCAGCACCACTCCTGAAAGATATGCATCTAACTATGGTTTGAAAACTATAAAATAATATGATTTGACCATCACCTCAATCTATCTATGTATATAATAAAAGTCAGTGTTTGCGGGCGGTGGGTGGGTGGGTGGTGCGACCGAGCGAATATGTGCCAGCATTTTGATTGGCTGCAACTGTGGGATTATTTGCATAAATGGCTGTGACTGGCCAGCCTCCCAACATTCCAACACAGCACAGAGAGGAAAGGAAAGGGCCAGAGGCAGGTATCAATGGCTGGAGTTGAAGTTAGCCAGTTGACAGTTTACTCTGTTGGAAATGGAATGTTCAGTACCTTCACCCAAGACACTTCTAAGGTGACTCAGAGGGAAAGCAACAGGCCTCAGGCAGTCAGCCACTGTGGCCCACAGCAATGACGGATCAGGACCAAACATGGCAAACAAGGGAACAATGGCCCACTACACAACCTGGTGTGATTTCGGGCAGGGTGGGCCACGAATGATGGGATTTGCAGTACCTTCACCTTATTCACTTCCCAAACAACACTGCAGCCCCTATACATCACAGACCAGGCCCAAAACTGACAACAAGGCTTCCTCAACTTGATTTTCCTGACTAGGCCCCCAACAACGACAGAACAAGACCAAACTTGGCACACAGACCCCCCCAAAGATGCACCTGACATCCTGATGCAGTTTGAGGAAGGACGGACCATAGATGATGGGACTTGCAGTACTTTAATTCACTTCCTTAGAGCACTGTGGCCCACACCAATGATGAATCAGGACCAAACTTGGCACACAGAGGCCCAATGACCCACTTTACAACCTGGTGCGGTTTGTGGCAGGATGGCTCACATATGATGGAATTTCCAGTACCTTCACCCGATTCACTTCCCACAGAACATTGTAGCCCCTACAAATCACAGACTTGTGTGTCTGTGCCCTCATGACCCACTCTACATCCTGCTGCAGTTTGAAGGAGGATGGACCATGGATGATGGGACTTGCAGTACCTTCACTCACTTCCTGAAAACAACGCGACCCTAATCCAATGACCAATACAGACCGAAATTGGCACACAGAGCCCCCTTGACCCACTCTACACCCTGGTGCTGTTTCAAGGAGGATGGACCACATATGGTGGGACTTGAAGTACCTTCACTCACCTTCCGAGACCGCTGCAACCCTCATCCAATGAATGATCAAGACCAAACGTGACACACAGAGCCCCCATGACCCATTCTATCTTCTACTGCAGTTTGGAGGAGGGTGGACCATGTATGATGGGACTTGAAGTACACACAATGCCTTTCCAAAGGTGGAGATCCAGCTTCCTTCCCTAGACGGCGCGATACTACGCCCGTCGTCAACAGTAAAAAGTCTAGGCGTCACTCTGGACTCTCAACTGACGATGGAGGCACACATCTCCATTGTCGGTAGAGTTGCTTTTTTCCACCTACGAAAGGCAAGGAAGCTGGCCCTTACCTCTCCCACCGCGACCTAGCCACAGTGGTCCAAGCCATGGTCATCTCGAGACTGGACTACTGTAATGCTTTCTACGTTGGCCTTCCTTTGCTGGTGATCCGGAAATTGAAACTGGTACATAATGCAGCAGCCCGACTGCTGGCTGGCGCTCCCATGGCCAGCCACAGAACACCCATTTTGCGCGAGCTGCATTGGTTGCCAGTGGAAGGCCGGATCACCTTCAAAGTGCTGGTACTGACCTTTAAGGCCTTGAACGGTCTGGGGCCAGTGTCAGGGCCGGATTAGTGGCCTCTGCCGCCTAAGGCCGCCTGTCTAGATGAAGCCCCGGGCGGGCCTCTTGCGGGGGCAGGGCCGGCGAGAGGGAGAAGGCGCGCGGAAGTCCCGCCCCTAGGGGACTCACGCGGCTTTTCCGCCGCCGCCCGCGGGCGGGCACCACTCCTTCCTTCAGTGAAAGGAGGAGGGGCGCACGCACCGGCGCCCCTCCTCCCTTCACTGAATGAGCAGTGGCGCCCGCCTGCGTGGGGCGGCGGCGGGGAAAGCCGCGTGAGTCCCCTAGGGCGGGACTTCGCGCGCGCTCCTCACCGGCAGCGGCTCCGCCCTCCTCCCTTCAGTGAAGGGAGGGGGCGGAACCGAGAGAGGGAGAAGGCGCCGCTGGAAGTCCCGCCCTAGGGGACTCACGCAGCTCTCCCGCCGCCGCCCGGCGGGCACCACTCCTTCCGTCAGTCAAGGGAGGCGGAACTGGCGAGAGGGAAGAAGGCGCCACCGGAAGTCCCGCCCTAGGGGACTCACGCAGCTCTCCCGCCGCCGCCCGTGCGGGCACCACCCTTCCTTCAGTGAAGGGAGGGGTGGAACCGGCGCGAGGGGAGAAGCGCCGCCGGAAGTCCGCCCCTAGGAGGACTCACGCAGCTCTCCCCGCCGCCGCCGCCCGCGGGCGGGCACCACTCCTTCCTTCAGTGAAGGGAGGGGGCGGAACCGGCGAGAGGGGAGAAGGCGCCGCCGGAAGTCCCGCCCCTAGGGGGACTAACGCAGCTCTCCCCGCCGCCGCCCCGCGCGGGCGGGCACCACTCCTTCCGTCAGTCAAGGGAGGCGGAACCGCGAGAGGGGAGAAGGCGCGCCGGAAGTCCCGCCCCTAGGGGACTCACGCAGCTCTCGCCGCCGCCCGCGGCGGGCACCACTCCTTCCTTCAGTGAAGGGAGGCGGAACCGCGGAGGAGAAGGCGCCGCCGGAAGTCCCGCCCCTAGGGGACTCACGCAGCTCTCCCGCCGCCGCCGCCCAGGGCACCACTCCTTCCTTCAGTGAAGGGAGGGGGGGGAACCGCGAGAGGGGAGAAGGCGCCGCCGGAAGTCCCGCCCCTAGGAGGACTAACGCAGCTCTCCCCGCGCCGCCGCCCCGCGGCGGGCACCACTCCTTCCTTCAGTGAAGGGAGGGGCGGAACCGGCGAGAGGGAGAAGGCGCCGCCAGAAGTCCCGCCCTAAGAGGACTAACGCAGCTCTCCCGCCGCCGCCCGCGGGCGGGCACCACTCTTCCGTCAGTCAAGGGAGGGGCGGAACCGGCGAGAGGGGAGAAGGCGCGCGGAAGTCCCGCCCCTAGGGGACTCACGCAGCTCTCCCGCCGCCGCCCGCGGGCGGGCACCACTCCTTCCGTCAGTCAAGGGAGGGGGCGGAACCGGCGAGAGGGGAGAAGGCGCCGCCGGAAGTCCCGCCCCTAGGGGGACTCACGCAGCTCTCCCCGCCGCCGCCGGGCGGGCACCACTCCTTCCTTCAGTGAAGGGAGGGGCGGAACCGCGAGAGGGAGAAGGCGCCGCCGGAAGTCCGCCCCTAGGAGGACGAACGCCGCTCTCCCGGCCGCCGCCCCGCGCGGGCGGGCACCACTCCTTCCGTCAGTCAAGGGAGGGGGCGGAACCGGCGAGAGGGGAGAAGGCGCCGCCGGAAGTCCCGCCCCTAGGGGGACTCACGCAGCTCTCGCCGCCGCCCCGCGCGGGCGGGCACCACTCCTTCCTTCAGTGAAGGGAGGGGGCGGAACCGGCGAGAGGGGAGAAGGCGCCGCCGGAAGTCACGCCCCAACGGGGACTCACGCAGCGCGCCCCGCCGCCGCCCCGCGCGCACCACTCCTTCCGTCAGTCAAGGGAGGGGGCGGAACTGGCGAGAGGGAAGAAGGCGCCACCGGAAGTCCCGCCCCTAGGGGGACTCACGCAGCTCTCCCCGCCGCCGCCCCGTGCGGGCACCACTCCTTCCTTCAGTGAAGGGAGGGGGGCGGAACCGGCGAGAGGGGAGAAGGCGCCGCCGGAAGTCCCGCCCCTAGGGGGACTCACGCAGCTCTCCCCGCCGCCGCCCCGCGCGGGCGGGCACCACTCCTTCCTTCAGTCAAGGGAGGGGGCGGAACCGGCGAGAGGGGAGAAGGCACCGCCGGAAGTCCGCCCCTAGGAGGACTAACGCAGCTCTCCCGCGCCGCCCAGCGGCGGGCACCACTCCTTCCTTCAGTCAAGGGAGGCGGAACCGGCGAGAGGGGAGAAGGCGCCGCCGGAAGTCCCGCCCCTAGGGGACTCACGCAGCTCTCCCGCCGCCGCCGCGGCGGGGCACCACTCCTTCCGTCAGTCAAGGGAGGGGCGGAACCGGCGAGAGGGGAGAAGGCGCCGCCGAAGTCCCGCCCTAGGGGACTCACGCAGCTCGCGCCGCCGCGCCCGCGGGCACCACTCTTCCTTCAGTGAAGGGAGGGGCGGAACCGGCGAGAGGGGAGAAGGCGCCGCCGGAAGTCCCGCCCCTAGGAGGACTAACGCAGCTCTCCCGCCCCGCCGCCCCGGGCGGGCACCACTCCTTCCGTCAGTCAAGGGAGGGGCGGAACCGCGAGAGGGAAGAAGGCGCCACCGAAGTCCCGCCCCTAGGGGACTCACGCAGCTCTCCCCGCCGCCGCCCGTCTGGGCACCACTCCTTCCTTCAGTGAAGGGAGGGGGCGGAACCGGCGAGAGGGAGAAGGCGCCGCCGAAGTCCCGCCCTAGGAGGACTAACGCAGCACTCCCCGCCGCCGCCCCGCGCGGGCGGGCACCACTCCTTCCGTCAGTCAAGGGAGGGGGCGGAACCGCGAGAGGGAGAAGGCGCCGCCGGAAGTCCCGCCCTAGGGGACTCACGCAGCTCTCGCCGCCGCCCCGCGCGGGCGGGCACCACTCCTTCCTTCAGTGAAGGGAGGGGGGTGGAACCGGCGAGAGGGGAGAAGGCGCCGCCGGAAGTCCCGCCCCTAGGGGGACTCACGCAGCTTTCCCCGCCGCCGCCCGGGCGGGCACCACTCCTTCCTTCAGACCTCCTCTTGCCTCCTGGGGGTTCTGTGTGGAACGTTTGGCCCAGTTCTATCATTGCTGGGGTTCAGAATGCTCTTTGATTGTAGGAGAACTATAAATCCCAGCAACTACAAATTCTAAATGTCAAGGTCTATTTCCCCTGAACTCCATCTGCGTTCATATTTGGGCAAATTGAGTATTCATGCCAAGTTTGGTCCTGATCCAACATTGTTTGAGTCCACAGTGCTCTCTGGATATAAGTGAACTACAACTCCAAAACTCAAGGTCAATGTCCACCGAACTCCCAAAGTATTTTCTCTTGGTTATGGGAGTTCTGTGTGGGAAGTTTGTGTCTTTCTGCCATTCCTGCCAGGTTATCTATGTTGTGTTCATCAAAACAGGCCCAGGTTTCACACTGAGTGTATAAATACATTGAAAAACATATTAACTATATGTATTACTGTGTTAGAGTGTCATTTTGTGTCATTTTGGTTGGTGGTGTGCCCCAGGATTTTGTAGGGGGGCTGAAGCCCCCTTAGCCCCCCCCCTGGCTACATGCCTGCCAACGGGGACTCGGGGTGGCTTACAAGAGCCCGACAACACAACAACAAAGTATAGCGACTCTATCATGGGATTTCCGTGGCAATATTATTTCAGAGAGACTTTCCAATTGCCCTCCCTTGAGGCCGAGAGAGTGTGACCCCCCCCCCCCCACCCAGTGGACCAGTGAACCCGAGTCACCCAAAGCCCAACCCCAACAACCAAACCACAGCATCAGATTAACTTAAGCCTAAGACACACTCGGGGGAACACGGCAGTAACAAGAGTCAGAAGCATTCCAAGCTGAAGGCAATTCTTTGCCCGTGAATTAAAACAATAGCTGCTCTTGCCTTTTCTTCCTCCGTTCAAAATTACCGACGTTCATAAAGGTGTCATGCTGTGCCAAGCGAACTATTTAATTATCGTTGAAAAGTGAGGACGGGTGGGGAGATGAATCAAAACAATAGTTTGGGAAAGGGGTAAAAATATATGACTAAGCTCTGATTAAAATGTCTCTTCTCGTCACAAACAGATAAAACACATCTCTCATATTCATATATATATATATATATATATATATATACATACACACACACACACACACACTAGCTGAACCCGGCACGCGTTGCTGTGCCATCCCTCTCTCTCTCTCTCTCTCTCTCTCTCTCTCTCTCTCTCTCTCTCTCTCTCTCTCTAACTTCCTGTGTCTGTCTCTCTCTCTCTATCTATCTATCCCTATCCTTATCTATCACCGTCTCTCTCTGTATATTATTCTCCATCACACTCTCTCTCTATCACTCGCTCTCTCTGTGTTTCTCTATCTCTCTGTACTCACTCTGTGTGTATCACCCCCCCTCTCTCTCTACCACTCACTCTCTCTCTATCCCTATCTATCACACTCTCCCTCTCTTTCTCACTCTCTTCCCCCCTCACTCCCCCTCTCACTCTGTCACTACCTCTCTCACTCACTCCCCCCCTCTCTCTGTGTGTGTGTATATATATATATATATATATATGTAGATAGATAGATAGATAGATATAGATATAGATATACACACACACACACCCATCCCCTATGGCAGTGTTTTTCAACCTTTTTTGAGCCGCGGCACATTTTTTACATTTACAAAATCCTAGGGCACACCACCCACCAAAATGACACAAAATGACACTCGAACACAGTCATACGTATAGTTAATATGTTTTTGAATGTATTTATACACTCAGTGTGAAACCTGGGCCTGTTTCGATGAACACAACATAGATAACCTGGCAGGACTGGCAGAAAGACACAAACTTCCCACACAGAACTCCCATAACCAAGAGAAAATACTATAAGAGTTTGGTGGGCATTGACCTTGAGTTCTGGAGTTGTAGTTCACCTATATCTAGAGAGCACTGTGGACTGAAACAATGTTGGATCAGGACCAAACTTGGCATGAATACTCAATATGCGCAATTGTGAACACAGATGGAATTTGGGGAAAATAGACCTTAACACTTGGGAGTTACAGTTTCTGGGATTTATAGGTAACACACAACCAAAGAGCATCCTGAACTCTTGCAACAATGGAATTGAACCAAACTTGGCATATTGAACTCTCATTACCAACAGAAAGTACTGAAAGGGTTTGCTTGGGGATTGACCTTGAGTTTGGAAGTTGTAGTTCACCTACACCCAGAGAGCACTGTGGACTCAAACAATGTTATGTTATGTTGTTGTTTGTTTTCTATCCAGAATCACAATGTTGGAAGGAGGCTCACCACTTTAAGGTCCCTAAAACAGGCATGGGAAAACTTCAGCCCTCTGGGTGCTTTGGACTCCAACTCCCACCATTCCTAACAGCCTGAGGCCCTTTCCTGCTTAAGTGGCTGAGGGGGGAAGGAAACGGGCCTGAGGCCGCTAGGAATGGTGGGAGTTGGAGTCCAAAACACCTGGAAGGTCCAAGTTTGCCCATGCCAGCTTTCGACAGAGACCCCTTCCTCCCCCTTCCCCTTTGCGCCCTTTCTTCCCCCTCCTGCCCAACACTTCTGCCGCCATGTTGATCCGAGGGGGCAGCGTGAGCGTGTTCAGGAGGGGAGGGGGGGGGAGGAAGACGTGACCCGTGCGGGCGCTACTGCGCAGATTCGCCCCAGAGCTAAGCGAGGCAAAGCGAGCAGAGCGAGGCTGGGAAGAAGGGAGCCCGAGTGGAGAAGAAAAAGTGTTCGGCAGGAGGGGGAAGAAAGGGGATTGGAGGTTCCAATTTCCCACGGCACACCTGATGATCGCTCACGGCACACTAGCGTGCCACGGCACACTGGTTGGGAAACACTGCCCTATGGTATTATGGCAGGTGAACCAGGTTTTGTTTGTGTCTTCATTTTTGGCAACGTGGGGGGAAACTATAGCAAAGGCATGATTGAAGATTATTTAGCCTTTCCTCCTTTTCAAAGCAAGCGGAGAATCGACAGTTTCCTCTATTCAAGCTGCCACCGACCCTCATTTATCAACGCCAACGGATTTAAAAAGAGTCCGGCTGGGCACAAAAGGAGCCACCAAATTATTGGCGGAGGACTTAATTTTCCACGACGATTGCTATTCCAAAATCTGGACCTTATCTTACGGCTCTCTTTTTGGGCAGGAGGCTTTCCCCCCAAAGAGTTTGACTTTATTTATTTATATTTATTTATTTATTTTACATCATTTATATTCCTCCCTTCTCACCCCGCAGGGGACTCAGGGCGGATCGCAATGCACATATACAGACAAACATTCAATGCCATAGACCAGTGTCCAACTTCTACGGGGTCAGGGCCGGATAAAAGGTCACTGATGACCTAGGGGGTGCTCGGCCCCACCCCAGGCCCCGCCCCAGGCCCCGCCCAACCCCAGGCCCCCCCTCCTAAACGCCGCGAAAAAGGGCAGAAGGCGGCGCCAGAGCAGCAGCATCACAGGCCTGGCGTGACGCTGCCCCTTGGCACCGCCTGCCTCCTCCATTTTGGCGCCCCTCCTTCCTAGGGAGGGGGGGCGCGGAAAGGGAGTAGGCGGTGCCAGAGCAACGCGTCACGCCGGGCCTGTGACGCCTGCTTGAGCGCCCGCCTCCTCACGGCGCCCCCTCCGCCCTAGGAAGGGAGGGGGCGCAGGGGCAGAAGAAGCGCCAAGGGGCAGCGCGTCACGCCAGGCCTGTGACGCTCTGCTCTTGGCGCCGCCTACCCCTCCTCGCCCCTCCGCCCTAGGAAGGGAGGGGCGCCGAAAAGGAGGAGTAAGCGTGCCAAGAGCAGGCGTCACAGGCCTGGCGTGACGTGCTGCTCTTGGCGCTGCCTACTCCTCCTTTCAGCCCCCCCTCCGCCCTAGGAAGGGGGGGGCGCCAAAAAGGAGTAGGCGGTGCCAAGCAGCGTCACACGCCAGGCCTGTGACGCTCTGCTCTTGGCGCCGCCCTACTCCTCTTTCGGCGCCCCCTCCGCCCCAGGCCTGTGACGCTGCTGTTGGCGCCGCCTTCTGCCCTTTTTCGGCGGCTCCCCGCCCTAGGTAGGGAGAGGGGGTGCCGAAAAGGAGGAGGAGCTAGCTCTCTTCCTCCTCCCTGCCCCGCCTCCCCTCCCCCGGCCCCCCCCGGCCGCCATCTTTTTTTAAAAAATCGAATTTTTTTTTCAAATTTAAAAAATGGCGGCTGAGGGCATAGGTGGGGCCGTGTCCAACAGGCTACGGGGCCGGATCCGGCCCCGGGGCCGCCAGTTGGACAGCCCTGCCGTGAGACTACTGCTGTCCAACTTCTAACCGGCCAAGGGCCGGATTCCAGGTCACTGATGACCTGGGGGCCGCCCCCCGCCCCTGGCCACGCCCCGGCCCCGCCCCGGCTGCCGGGAAGCTTTGGGAGAGAGGGGAGGGCCACGCGGCACCCCTCCCTTCCAAGGCATCCTGGCCGCAGATGAAGCTGGCGGTTTCGCCGGCTTCAGCTGCTGCCGGGATGCCTTGAAGGGAGAGAGGCGCCGCCCGGGACCCCCTCCCTTGCCAAGCATCCCGGCAGCCGCAGGAAGCCGGCGCTGGCTTCAGTCGCTGCTGCGCTGCCTTGCAAGGGAGGGAGGCGCCGCCGCCGGGGGACCCCCCCCCTCCCTTGCAAGGCATCGGGGCCGGCAAGAGAGGGAAGAGGACGGTGCAGGGAGGAGGAGCTAGCCCTCTTCCTCCTTCTTGTACCACCCCTGTCCTCTCTCTCACCGGCGCCCGATGCAATCGGGCGCGGAGAGAGGGACGGAGGGGCGGTGCAGGGAGGAGGATCTGGCTCACTTCCTCCCTCCCTGCCCCCCCCTCGGCCGCCTTTTTTTTTAAAAGATTTTTTAAAAAAATTAAAAATGGCGGCCGGGGGCATAGCGGGGGCCGTGCCCAACAGGCTGGGGGGGGCGTGTACGGCCCCCCGGGCCGCCAGTTGGACAGCCCTGCCATAGACATACAACATATATTGTCTGGGCTGGAAGTCAGCTGGAAGTCAGCCTGAAGAAAACGGAACTCCTCTACCAGCCCAAACCACAGGAAGAACACCATTATCACCACGTCAGCATAGGCAGATCTGTGCTTAAGTCCGGCCAGCAGTTCACCTCCCTGGGAAGCATCATCTCTTCAAACGCCAAGATTGACAAAGAGATCGATCACAGATTAGCAAAGGCATAGAGTGCATTCGGAAGGCTTCACAAAAGACTCTAACTATCCAGTCAGTGAGCTGCTTTGGGCTGACAATGCTGCCCTTGTCGCCCATTCAGAAGCAGCCCTGCAGCGCCTCACATCCTGCTTTGCAACAGCTGCAGAGCTGTTTGGGCTGGAAGTCAGCCTGAAGAAAACGGAAGTCCTCTACCAGCCCGCACCACAGGAAGAACACCATCATCCCCACATCAGAATAGGCACATCTGTGCTTAAGTCCGTCGAGCAGTTCACCTCCCTGGGAAGCATCATCTCTTCAGACGCCAAGATTGACAAAGAGATCGATCACAGATTAGCAAAGGCATAGAGTGCATTCGGAAGGCTTCACAAAAGTCTGGAGCAACAAGCACCTGAGGCAAAGCACCAAAATCAGTGTGTACAGAGCTATCGTACTGTCTATTCTCCTATATGGGTCTGAAAAATGGGTCACCTATTGCCAACACCTACGACTCCTCGAACGCTTTCATCAGTGCTGTCTTCGCACAATCCTAAATATACACTGGACCGACTATGTGATGAATGTTGCTGTCCTTGAGCAAGCTGGGATCACCAGCACTGAGGCCATGCTATTGAGAACACAGCTGCGCTGGGCAGGGCCCATCTCTAGGATGGAGGACCACCGCCTCCCAAAGATACTACTCTACGGTGAACTTGCCACGGGTCAGCGCAAGAGAGGTGCCCCCCAAAAGAGATATAAGGACTCCCTGAAACAACGTCTCAGGCTCGGCCAGATTGATCACCAACAATGGTCCACCCTGGCCTCACATCGGGAGGCGTGGAGACGCACTATCCGCAATGCTGCGGCCTCTTTCGAGAAGACACGCCGAATGGGTCTCGAAGAGAAACGACAACGCAGAAAGAACCGCAACTTGGAAACAACACCTCTCAAGGAGACTTTCTGCTGTGCTTTCTGCAACCCTTTATTTATTTATTTACTAGCTTGGGGACCCGGCGGTGCCCGGGTTATTTGAGAAAGGCATTTTGTGCCAAGGTTGGTCTTTAGCAGTTGTTTATGTGGCTTGCAGTGGTTCCAAGTATGGTCTTTATCGGTCTTCGTTGGGGGCTGCTGCGGTCATGGGGAATGAGTATAGGTACTTCAAGCCCCATCATCCATGGTCCACTCTCCTCTAAACTGCAGCGTCCTCCGCGGCTGCCAACGAATCTCCCGGCCTCTACATTCTGACAACATGATTGGTTGCCAATGAGGGAGTATTTGCATAACGCCTCTATTGGCCAGCCAACATGAACATTCCGACCCATAATAAACTGGCAGAGGAGGATAAGGCAAAGGCCTAAGGCAGTCGCCAACACAAACACCCAATTCACTTCCCACAGAAAATTTAAACCCCTACAAATCACAGACCACACCCAAAATTGACAGTAAGGCTTCATTAACTTGATTTCCCTGACTAGGCCTCACTTAATGGGATGCTGTTTATGCTCTGAATTGACAGTAAGGCTTCATTAACTTGATTTCCCTGACTAGGCCTCACTTAATGGGATGCTTTTTATGCTCTGAATTGACAGTAAGGCTTCATTAAGTTGATTTCCCTGACTAGGCCTCACTTAATGGGATGCTGTTTATGCTCTGAATTGACAGTAAGGCTTCATTAACTTGATTTCCCTGACTAGGCCTCACTTAATGGGATGCTGTTTATGCTCTGAATTGACAGTAAGGCTTCATTAACTTGATTTCCCTGACTAGGCCTCACTTAATGGGATGCTGTTTAAGCTCTGAATTGACAGTAAGGCTTCATTAACTTGATTTACCTGACTAGGCCTCACTTAATGGGATGCTGTTTATGCTCTGAATTGACAGTAAGGCTTCATTAACTTAATTTCCCTGACTAGGCCTCACTTAATGGAATGCTGTTTATGCTCTGAATTGACAGTAAGGCTTCATTAACTTGATTTCCCTGACTAGGCCTCACTTAATGGGATGCTGTTTATGCTCTGAATTGACAGTAAGGCTTCATTAACTTGATTTCCCTGACTAGGCCTCACTTAATGGGATGCTGTTTAAGCTCTGAATTGACAGTAAGGCTTCATTAACTTGATTTCCTGACTAGGCCTCACTTAATGGGATGCTGTTTACGCTCTGAATTGACAGTAAGGCTTCATTAACTTGATTTCCCTGACTAAGCCTTACTTAATGGGATGCTGTTTATGCTCTGAATTGACAGTAAGGCTTCATTAACTTGATTTCCCTGACTAGGCCTCACTTAATGGGATGCTGTTTAAGCTCTGAATTGACAGTAAGGCTTCATTAACTTGATTTTCCTGACTAGGCCTCAGCTCATGGGACATTGTGTATGGCCTGAATTGACAGTAAGGCTTCATTAACTTGATTTTCCCGACTAGGCCTCAGCTCATGGGACATTGTGTATGGCCTGAATTTACAGTAACCTACCTTGGCACACAGAGCCCCTATGACCCACGCTACATTCTACTGCAGTTTGGAGGAGGGTGGACCATGGATGATGGGATTTGATGTACCTCCATGGATTATGAGATTTGTAGTACTTTCAAATCCTTCATTCCCCACAGACCACTGTGGCCCAGACCCAGACCGATAAAGACCCAACTTGGCACACAGTGCCCCCATTGTAGCAGATTTCCATGACTACACCATGACCCACACTCCATCCAACTGCAGTTTAGAGGAGGGCACGCCATGGATGATGGGATTTCAAGTACCTCCACTCACTTCCAAAGTACCCCACCCACACAAGCATCAACCTCTACATCAACACAGCAGACGGAAAGACAAAAAACATTGTATATCCACAAGCTCTGCAGAACGCCAGCAACACCACACACCGACAACTCCACAGGACTTCAACATCCCACCCACCAGAACAACCCACAACGACACAGCCATGACCCCACCAAGACCATAAGTCACATCGATTCCAACCCTTACGTACTCAGACTTTCTTGCATCTCCTAAATAGGGCACAGCAACGTGTGCCGGGTACAGCTAGTACTATAATATAATAATTATGATATTAATACTAATAATATATGAATATTTCTTGATATATTCATATGTTAATATTAATGATGTGTGATATATAGTAAATATAGTAAATAAATAAATAAATAAATAATGCAGATTAGAATGTAGTTCAGCCTTTGGGTGCGGCCCTCCATAATATTTTTGGATCGAGACCAGGCCTGTCCAACAGGCGGCCCGGGGCCCGTACACGGCCCCCTAGCCCTTGGATACGGTCCCTTACCCTCCTGCAATAAATATATTTTAAAAAATATTTTTTAAATTTTTTTTCAATTAAAAATATTATTTTTATTATTATTTTTGGTCCCGCCCCTTGGCTTTCTATTGGCCGCCTCCCCTTCTCCTGAGGGAGGGGGCCAATGGGAGGGAGTGACGTCTCTCGGGGCCCGCCCCCTTGGCAGCAAACAGGAAGAGCGACCCGGCTGCATGGCTTTCCCCCTCGGCAGCGCCGCTTCCTGCTGCTGCTCCGTCTGGGAGGCGCTCAGGCCCTCAGCGCCAGGGAAGCAAAAGGGGTTTGGGAGGGAGGGAGTGTGTCTGAGAGCGTGAGTGAGTGAGTGACAGACAGAGAGAGAGAGAGGAGGGGGACCTGCCCTGGGCACACCTCTCCCCAGCGCAAAGGGAAGATCTCTCTCATTCCCTCAGACACACACACACACACAAGCCCCTTCCTTTCTGACCCCTTCATTTGCGTTTCATGTACTGTCTCTTTAATGAGAAGGAGAGAACCGGCCAGACATAGGAGGAGGAGAAAAGGAGGGAGGGGGGAATTGAAGCAGAGGGAGCTCAAGGAAAGGCCTCCCACCCCCTTTCCCCCTCCTTTTCCTCCCCCCAGAATTATTTACATTCTTTGCCATTACCTGAGTTTACTTTGATGACTTGCACTGAATGGAATCAACCAGGGGTAAACTGGCAGAATGAAAGCACACAGACCTTTCAACTGCAAGGCCATTCAATGCTGATCAATGTGGCCAGTCATATATTCCAGTTCAAAGCAGAGATTGTGGGATTTTCTGCCTTGATATTCTGTATATTAATATGTTATATATTATATGTTGTTGTTGTTGTTGTATATTAATGCCCCTCATGTGTTCCATCCATCCCTCCCCCTCCCCTTATTTAAATAATATAATATGTAATTGTATATTTATGCAATGCCGGGGGCGGGGAGGGGGCGGAGCGGGGAGGGGCGAGCCAGGCTTGGCCCCCAGGTGATCAGTGACCGAATTCCGGCCCAAGGTCCGATAGAAGTTGGACAGCCCTGATCTAGACCAAGGGTTCTCAAACTGTGGCCCACGGAACCCCGCGTCGGCTCATAGAAGGAGATGTGGTCTCAAAGATAGGTTGGACTCAAAGCATATATATATTGGGGCGCCACAATAAATTTTTGCTTCAGAAGTTTGTGGAGTTCCGCAAGGGGCCATTCTCTCCCCTCTGTTATTCAACATCTACATGCAGCCGCTTGCACAGCTGGTGCGGAGTTATGGGCTGGAGTGCCACCAGTACGCTGACGACACCCAGCTCATTCTGAGGATGGAGGGCAGGCCGGGTTCTGTCCCCGATAATTTCCAACACTGCCTCGAGGCCGTTACTGGATGGCTGCGTGCCAGTAGGTTGAGGGTGAATCCGCGAAGACGGAGATCTTGTGGTCGGGCCGCTCGGGTGGTGTAGATGTCCAGCTTCCAACCCTGGACGGTGTGGCGCTATGCCCATCGCCTTCCGTTAAGAGCCTGGGGGTCCATCTGGACTCCCAGCTGACCATGGAGGCCCAGGTCTCCGCGGTCAGCAAGGTTGCTTTTTTTTCATCTGCGACAGGCTCGGAGGCTGGCCCCCTATATCTCCCGGAATGACCTGGCCACGGTGATCCAAGCTACGGTCATCTCAAGGCTGGATTACTGTAACGCGCTTTTACGTTGGCCTTCCTTTGTCGGCGACCCGGAAGCTCAAGCTGGTGCAGAACACTGCCGCCCGGCTCCTGTCTGGAACCCCAGCAGGCCGCCACATCACACCTGTTTTGCAGGATCTGCACTGGCTCCCAATCGAGCACCGGATCTCCTTCAAGGTGTTGGTTCTTACCTTTAAGGCCTTGCATGGCCTGGGGCCAGCGTACTTGAGGGACCGACTCACCCCACACTGTCCCCCGAGATCACTACGCTCCGAGGATGCTAATTTGTTAGAGATACCCTCGGCGAAATCGGCTAAACTGACATCTACTCGCCGGAGGGCGTTCTCCGTCATAGCTCCTACGCTGTGGAACGCCCTCCCGGCTGGAACGCGGGCTATAAAGGACCTGCTCCCGTTTAGACGCGCCTGCAAAACTTATTTGTTTAAGCAGGCCTTCGGTGAGTAGGTCCTGCCCATGTTCCGCTTTAGCCGCTGTCCTGGGGTGCCACGCTATCTAATTTCTGAACTGTACCTGGGGGTTTTGTATTTTGCTGTTTTAACTGTTTAATTGTCTTAGATGTTTTATCGCATTGCTTGTGTGTAGTTGTACCTTCGGTTCCTGTGAGCCGCCGCGAGCCTCAGGGAGTCGGCGGCATAGAAACCCGAATAATAAATAAATAAATAAATAAGTAAAGAGGTCGATGGCTGAAAAAGTTGGAGAACCCCTGATCTAGACACTAGACTCTTATTAAATTCTGCTCCATTGTCGTCCCACCATGATACCCCCTCTTGAAGTCTTCTTCCTTTTTACTTTACATGCGTCTTCCAACTGCCACCAGGGAGTTACTGACTTTAAAACACACACACACGAGACACAAAAGGCACCGCCAACTGAAGATGAAGATCTCGGCTGCCTTCACTATAGAAAAAGAACATTAGGTCCCATAGATTAGCCTAGCGATGGAACGGATCTGTCAGCTCCCTGAAAAGAAGCTCATTATTCCCAGTTTGTCTCCGCATTGTCTACGAGACAATGAATGATGCCAGACTCCTTTGTTATCCAGAGAGCAAGCTGGTGTTCATCTCTCCGGCGTGTGCCCTGCCTCCTTCCATCCACCCCTTTGCACTTCTGCAGCTGCTTCTTATGCGCCAGGGTGATTTCATGTACTGCCAGTCGAGTGATCCACTGATAACATGATATATTTGGAATGATCCACTTATAGCATGGCATTTGTTGTCCTGTTGATATCTTCACCACCTTGGCTTTCCAAGGTACTTCTCCTCCCATTGACTTTCTGAGAGACTTCTCATCCCATCCAAGCGATGCTTCTTTCTTTGCTCGGGATGGATCCACCAACTGTTGGATCTACCATAAAGTTGACCAGATCAATCCAATGATAACGTGAAGTTCTTGCAGTGATTCACTAATAGCATGGCATTCTTGGTCCTGTTGATATCTTCACCACCTTAGCTTTACAAGGTACCGTATTTTTCGCACCATAAGACGCAGTTTTTTTCCTCCCAAAGTAGGAGGAAAAATCAGCCGCGTCTTATGGAGCGAAGGGGAGGCGATAGTAAGCCTTTCCCTTGGCCGCCTCCTCCTCGGTCCCGCCTCCTCCTCCTCCTCCTCCGTCGCCGCCTACCTCTGCCTCCCTCCCTCGCCGCCGCCGCCCGCCACCGTCCGCCGCCGGCTACCTCCCTCGCCTCCATTGCGCATGCGCATTAGGTCCCAAGCGCTTCTGACGTCTGACGCAGGCACGCCTGGCGCGCTCGGGACCTACTGCCCATGCGCGAATGGGCAGTAGGTCCCGAGCGCACCAGGCGTGCCTGCATCAGCGCACCAGGCGTACCTCGTCAGACGTCAGACGCGCTTGGGACCTAATGCGCATGCGAGAGCAGCGAGGAGGTAGCCGGCGGTGGCGGGCGGGCGGCTGCCGCTGGCGGCGGCAGCGAGGGAGGCAGAGGTAGGCGGCGGCGGCTGGCGGCAGCAGCGGGAGGGAGGCAGAGGTGGCGGCGGTCGGCGGCGGCTGGCGGCGGCAGCGAGGAGGGAGGCAGAGGTAGGCGGCGGCGGTGGCGGCGGCCAGCGGCGCGGGCGGCGGCCGGCAGCGGCGTCGGCAGCAGCGAGGGGGAGGCAGAGGTGGGCAGCGGCAGCAGCCGGCGGTGGCGGCCGGTGGCAGCGAGGAGGGAGGCAGAGGTGGCGGCAGCAACGGCCGGCGGTGGCGGCCGGCGGCAGCGAGGAGGGAGGCAGAGGTAGGCGGCGGCAGCCGCGGTGGCGGCCGGCGGCAGCGAGGGAGGAGGCAGAGGTAGGCGGCGGCGGGCGGCGACGGAGGAGGAGGCGGGACCGAGGAGGAGGCGGCCAAGGGAAAGGCTTAGGGATGGCGGAGGCGCGAGGAGGTCCACCCTTCCAGGTGGGCAGGCCGCGCTTCAAGCAGGCAAGCGCCCGGGGCCCACTTTTGGCTCAAAATATTTTTCAAATTTTCCTCTTCTAAAATCTAGGTGCGTCTTATCAGCAGGTGCGTCTTATGGTGCGAAAAATACGGTAAGTCTCATCCTATTTATTTATTTATTTATTTATTTATTTATTTAAAAGTTTGCACCCCGACTTTTTCACCTCTATTGAGGGACTCAAACCGGCATAATACCAAAAATTCCATGCTATACAATTTAAAAACAACTACAACAACATATTAAAATACATAAAAACCCAGTATAAAACCACATCGTCATTAAAACAATTCCACTCAATCTGTACACGTGGTCATACATTCAGACAATAGCCCATCTCAGCCTATTCTGGGAAGGCTTGGTTCCACATCCAGGTCTTCACCAGCCTCCTGAAGGACAACAGAGAGCGGGCAGATCTAGCATCACTTGGGAGAGAGTTCCACAGCCGAGGGGCGACCACAGAGAAGGCCCTGTCTCTCGTCCCCAACAGCCGCGCTTGCGAAGCCGGCGGAACCGAGAGCAGGGCCTCTCCGGAGGACCTTAATGTTCTTGATGGTTCGTAGGGGAGAATCCGTTCGGGCAGGTGAACTGGGCCAGAACCGTATAGGGTTTTGTAGGTTTAAACCAGCACTTTGAATTGTGCCCGGAAACTAATTGGCGGCCAGTGGAGCTGGCGCAGGAAGGGAGTTGTATGCGTCTTGTGCCCCGCTCCTGTTTGTAACCTGGCTGCCGAATGTTGGACTAATTGCAGCTTCCGAGCAGTCTTCAGAGTCAACCCCACGTAGAGAGCGTTGCAGTAGTCTATTCGGGATGTAACCAGAGCGTGGACCACCGTGGCCAAGTCAGACTTCCCAAGGTATGAGCGCAGCTGGCACACAAGCTTTAACTGTGCAAAAGCTCTCCCGGCCACCTACGAGACAGGGACTCCAGGCTCCATGATGAGTCCAGGATCACTTCCAGACTGCAAACCTGCGCCTTCAGGGGGAGTGTAACCCCGTCAAGCACAGGCTGTAACCCTATGCCCTATTCGGCCTTACGACTGACCAGGAGGACCTCTGTCTTGTCTGGATTGAGTTTCAATCTGTTATCCCTCGAAGACGGAGATCCTGTGGCCCGGGCGGCCTGGGCTGGGTGGGTGCCGGTTGCCTACCCTGGATGGCGAGCGGCTTAACCCATTGCCATCGGTTAAGAGCCTGGGGGTTTCGCTGGACTCCTCGCTGACCATGGAGGCTCAGGTCTCGGTGGTCAGCAGGACGTCATTCTACCACCTCCGACAGGCTAGGCGACTGGCGCCCTACCTGTCCAGGAACGACCTGGCCACGGTAATCCAAGCGACGGTCATCTCGAGATTAGACTACTGTAATGCCCTCTACGTTGGCCTTCCCTTGTCGACAATCCGGAAACTCAAGCTAGTGCAGAACGCCGCGGCTCGCTTGCTGGCAGGAGTGCCGGTGAGGGAGCACATTACACCCATTCTCCGGCAACTGCACTGGCTTCCTATCGAGTACAGAATTGCCTTCAAGGTGTTGGTTTTGACCTTCAAGGCCTTACACGGCCTAGGGCCTGCGTACCTGAGGGACCGCCTTACCCCGTACTCTCCCCCGAGATCACTGCGCTCAGATGAACAAAATCTGTTGCTAATACCATCAGTCCGCTCCTGCCACCTATCGACGACCAGACAAAGGACCTTTTCCGTAGCGGCACCGGTGCTCTGGAATGCCCTCCCGGACAGTACCCGGGCTATCTCGGAATTGGCCCCCTTCCGGAGGGCCTGCAAGACGGCCCTCTTCGGCTTAGCCTTTAGCTAGGCACACTAGACCAGTGTTTCCCAACCTTTTTTGAGCCACGGCACACTTTTAACATTAAAAAAATCAGGGGGCACACACCACCAACCAAAATGACACAAAATGACACTCTAACACAGTAAAGAATGGCTGGGGGTTGGTGGCCTGCTGGGAGCAGCTGCTGGGAGTGCCAAAGCCGAGGAGGGGGCAGAGCCAGGCTGCGCCGTGCCCCGCCCCCTACCCCCAGCTTCACCTCTCCCAGCAGCTGCTCCAGCCTTGAGGGGGCAGTGCCAAGCCAGCAGTGCCAGAGCCAGCACAATGCTGGCTTGGCACTGTCCCCTCAAGGCTGGAGCAGCTGCTGGGAGTGCCGAAGCTGGGGGAGGGGGAAGAGCCCCGCCCCTCCCCCAAGCTTCAGCTCTCCTACAGGCCATGCCATGCCTTGCCCCATCCTCCCGGCTTCAGCTCTCCCACAGCTTCTCCAGCCTTGAGGGGGCAGTGCCAAGCCAGCAGTGGCAGAGCCAGCACAATGCTGGCTTGGCACTGTCCCCTCATGGCTGGAGAAGCTGTGGGAGAGCTGAAGCCGGGAGGATGGGGCGGAGCCATGCCCCGCCCCCTCCCCCTGGCTTCAGCTCTCCCACAGCTTCTCCAGCCTTGAGGAGGCAGTGCGAGCGAGGGGTGGGAGTCTTGGCCCCTCTCCCCAGCGCCGCTCTCCGCCATGACTCCCACCCTTCACTCGCTGAAGCCACGCGGAGGAGGAGCATGAGCGGTGGATGGGCTTCAGTGGGTGGGGCTCCTCCACGCGGCTTCAGCGAGCGAGGGGCGAGAGTCATGGTGGGAGTCATGGCGGATTGGAGGCTGGCTGGGGAAACGGCCAAAGGAGGCGGCGCCCCGGTCCCTTCTTCTTTTTCTTCGTCGCCGCCCGGCCCTTCCCCCTCCTCCCCCAAGCAGCAGGAGTTCGGCAGGAGGGGGGGGGAGGAAGGGGGACAGAGAGCTTTTCTCGCGGCACAGCAGGAGGTCTGTCGTGGCACACTAGTGTGCCACGGCACACTGGTTGAGAAAGACTGCACTAGACCAACCAACTGTACTACATGTCCTCCCAATTCCGTGTGTTGACGATGCACTGTGTTTTAATGTGGTTTTATGTTTTGTTTTACCAATTGTAGGGCCGCATGTTGACTTGCTGTAGCATGTTGCCCGTGTAATCTTTTATTGTTATCCGCCCCGAGCCTGCTGGGAGGAGCGGAATACAAAAATGAACAATAAATAAATAAATAAATAAATAAATAAATAAAGTCCGTTACAGCAGCCAAGCACCGGTTCAGGACTTGAACAGCCTCCTTAGTAGCAGGTGGGAAGGAGTGGCAGAGTTGGACATCATCTGCGTACAGATGACAACACACCCTGAAACTCCGGACGATCTCCCCCAACAGCTTCATGTATATGTTGAACAACATAGGGGACAGTATCGAACCCTGCGGGACCCCACAGTACAATGGCCATGGGGTCGAGCAGGAGTCCCCTAGCAACACCTTCTGGGAGCGACCCTCGAGGAAGGACTGGAGCCACTGCAAAGCAGTACCCCCAAGGCCCATTCCGGCGAGGCATCCCAGAAGGATACCGTGGTCGACTGTCTCGAAGGCCGCTGAGAGGTCCAGCAGAACCAACAGGGACACACTCCCCCTGTCCAGCTCCCGGCGTAGATCATCCACCAAGGCGACGAAGGCTGTCTCAGTGCCATGTCCCGGCCTAAAGCCAGACTGCGCCAGATCCAGATAATCAGTGTCTACCAAGAATTCCTGGAGTTGCGAGGTGACCACACGTTCCAGGACTTTGCTCAAATAGGGGAGATTGGAAACTGGCCGATAGTTGACGAAGTGAGTGGGGTCCAGTGATGGTTTCTTCAACAGCGGCTTTCTTTGCTCGGGATGGATCCAATAACTGTTGGGTCTATCACAAAGTTGACCAGATCAATCCATTGATAACGTGGAGTTCTTGCAATGATCCACTAATAGCATGGCATTCTTGGTCCTGTTGATATCTTCACTGCCTTGACTTTCTGAGATACTTTTCATCCCATCCAGACTCTGCTTTCTTTGCTGGGAATGAATCCAACATCTCTGTAGGCCAGGGGTGCTCAGAATGGTGATCGGGATCACCAGGGTGATCTTTGGGCCTCATCCTGGTGATCTTCAGGCCCCTGACCAGGTTTTTTGCTGTTGGTCCTCTTCACGCGCCCCTGCACGCTGCCAAGAAGTCCTCCGTCGTTTCTCCTCCTTGCTCCCTGCTCGCGCGCCGCCTCCAAAAGCTCCAGAGTCCAAGAGGCAGAATGGGCCCCCTCTTTTGGATTCCTCCTCCTCCTCCCTCCGTCCTTCTCCAGCCACTCAGAGTCGTAGGAGACCAAAGGGGGCGGGCCTGGATGACGCGATGCATGGCTGGCCCCGAGCGCATGCGCAGAAGCGCCCATTCTGCCTCTCTGACTTCTCGTGAGCTCTTGGGGGGTGGCCCGCATGCTGGCGGCATGGAAATAGGAGCAACGATGGAGGAAAAGAAGAAGGACACTTTGGGGTCATTTCCTTACCGCATCTCAAAGGTCGGTCCTTTTACTTTGGGGTGGGTGCTTGATTGTTCTGTGGCATGCCTCTTTGTTTATTTTTAATGTTTAAAAATGGCATTTTAGCTCCAAAGCCTCTCTGCTTGCTTTGTTCCTTGAGAAATATATGTTGGGGAATATGGAAATGTGGGCGAAATGGGGTGGTTGGATGTATTTATGCATGCCCCTTTGTTTACCTTGCTGAGTATTAAATGGCCTTGCAGTTCAAAAGCCTCTCTTCTTACTTTCTGGCTGATAATATGTGTGGTAATATGGCAGTGTGGGAGAAATGGGGTGGTTGGATGTATTTTCCAAAGTGACAGTTGGGATTTGAGATCTGTGAGGAAAGGATGTTTAGAAAGGTAGCTGTGATGGCTGTTGTTTTTCGATGTTTTGCCAGTTATTGTTAAATACAATTCAATACAAAGTTATATATTTACCTTGTGAATTGAATGAGAGTTTCATTATTCACTCGAACAGAGACTGGAGTTTTTTGGGCCGATGGGGAATTAAACTTCTATATTTCTGTTGCCTATCCGCTGTGACATAAATACTCGACGCCGAAGAACACCCATCTTGTGCAAACTGCACTGGTTCCCAGTGGAATGCCGGATTACCTTCAAAGTGCTGGTATTGACCTTTAAGGCCTTGAATGGTCTGGGGCCAGTGTACCTGAGGGACCGCCTAACCCCATACCGTCCCATGAGAACACTTAGATCTGAAGACGGGAATCTTCTAGCCGTGCCCAATGTCAAACAAGACCACCTAACTTCAACACGGAGAAGGGCGTTCTCCATCATCGCCCCAGTTCTCTGGAACGCACTACCCCCAAAGGTTCGGGCCTTGCGGCATCTGTTGGCTTTTCGGAAGGCCTGCAAGTCGCCCTATTCCGGCAGGCCTTTGAGTTGTGATGTGCTATCCCCCAGGACTTGTGTTATCTCTTAGGAATTGTTTTATCCTTGTAGTTTTATTGCTGTTGTAGATTTGTTGGGTTTTTTTTGTTGTGCTTGATGTAAGCCGCCCCGAGCCCGCTGGGAGTGGCGGCCAATAAATCTAACAAACAAACAAATAAATCTTTCTGTTTAATTGCTATTAACATTATTAAAAAATACTTTCTGGGGGGGTGAGTAAATTTTTTTCTGGAAAGGGGGCGGTAAGCCAAAAAAGTTTGGGAACCACTGCTCTAGTGCAACATGATCCGTAAAACTTTTTGCAAACCCTTGCATCCATCCGATTGTGAAGGGAACATCTTGCGATTCGAGCAGCTTTTGTTCCTCGCCAAAATGATTTTTGGAAGCCAGACTCGACTGCGACCCCATCGGGACCATTAACATATTTTGCCCCGAAAACAAGCTGCTTATTAACTTCGCCACAAAAGCTGCCAAGGTATTAAAACGCACACCCGTTTAGCAGCCGAAACTTTTGATGGAAGATCTGCACACCTCGACGTGGCAGCTCGGTGAAGGGAATGCCATCCAGTGCCCAGTGGCAGACACGGGGAACTCCCATGGAAATCGACAGGGCACAAAGAACGATGATTAAGCAGATTCCAAGCTAATTATGAAAACTATAATGTGCTTTTCCATAATACTCCAAGTTGAGTTTAAATAAGAGCTGGCATTCAGTTGGGACTCGCTGCTTCGTAAATGGCCTTGAGTGAACTGAACACAGTAGTCCAGATTCACCTAGAGCAGGGCTGTCCAACTTCTACGGGCCCAAGGGCTGGAATTCCGGTCACTGATCACCTGGGGGCCGGGTCTGCCTCTGCCCCTGGCTCCGCCCCTCCCCTGGCTCGGCCCCTCCCCTCGGCTCGGCCCTCCCCGGCTCCACCCTCCCCTGGCTCGGCCCCCTCCCCCGGCTCGGCCCCCTCCCCCGGCTCGGCCCCCTCCCCTGGCTCCGCCCCCTCCCCGGCTCCAATTTACTTACAATTGACCTTGAGTTGTCGAGTTGTAGTTCACCTCCATCCAGAGAGCACCGTGGACTCAAATAATGATGGATCTGGACCAAACTTGGCATGAATACTCATGCCCAAATGGGAACACTGGTGGATTTGGGGAATGTTTCCTAATACCTTTGAGTTATTTGAGTCCACACTCACATTGGGACACACCAAAAAAAACCCCAAACACCTCAATGCCATCGCAGGGCTTGACGGGGCCTCCTTTCCCAGAGGCGGGGGGGGGGCCCAAAGAGCTCCCTCCCTCCCTCCCGGAAGGGAAAACAAGCCGCGGGGCAGGCGCAAAGGAAGCCACGTTGCGCCCTGCACGCGGGGAAGGCAGCACAACAAGGGGAGGGGGCGCGGAGGAGGAAGGAAGCGTCGCCAAGGAAACCGCCGCTGAGGGACCCTCCCCCTCACCCAACGTCCCACTGTTTTTTAGATTGATTGATTCGAGCCAGGTCCTTCCTTACCCATACTGCGGGAGCCCCGCCACAGGGCCGGCGCCAATGCCAACGCGTCCCCCGAAGAGCCCCGCTGGAGCCGAGGCCAAGCTCAGGCCGGCGCGGTGACTCTCCCATCCGCGGGCGGGAAGCGAGGGCCCTCCACAGGAAGAGGACGGAGCCAGGAGGGGCTTTCCCTGCCTCACTCCCCTCCTCCCTCTCTCTCTCTCTGAGGGACTGGGGGCTGGCCTGGAAGCAGCTGTGAACGAGGGAGAAGGCGCGCGCCCAGGCCAGCCGCAAATCCCGCGGGACCCGAGATTTCGGCAGCTATCGCGAGCCTACGCAGCCACAGACGGGATTTCAACCTCCTCGAAATCCGTCTGTGGCTGGTGTAGTCTCGCGATGCTTGCCTAAACCCGGAAGTAGGGGTTTTTTTAAAAAAAATTATTTTATTTTTTATTTTTTATTTGTATTTTATTAAAACAAGTTAGGGGGCCGTAGGGAAGGGGCTCGGGGGCCGTGTACGGCCCCAGGGCCGCCTGCTGGACAGCCCTGACCTAGAGCACTCTACATCCTGGTGCAGTTGAGAGGAGGACAGACCACAGGTGATGGGACTTGCAGTTCCTTCAGTAATTACATGACACCACTGCCACTCCCAATAATGATGGATCAAGGCCAAACTTACCAGACAGAGCCTCCATGACCCACTCTACATCCTGGTGCTGTTTGGAGGACGGTGGACCATGGACGATGGGACTCGCAGTACCTTCGCTAATTTCCTGACACAACTGCGAGGCACATAAATCACTGCTAAAGACGTTTCTCAAATAACTCGGGCAATGCCGGGTCCCCAAGCTAGTATATCTCTTCTCTATATATAATAAAGCTGAAAGTATGTATGTATGTATGTTTGTGGGTTTGTTTGTGCCAACGTTCTGAATGGCTCCTGGCCTCTACATTCTGACAACATGATTGGTTGACAGTGAGGGAGTATTTGCATAACGCCTCTATTGGCCAGCCAACACGAACATTCCGACGCTCTAAACTGGCAGAGAAGGATAAGGCAAAGGCCTGAGGCAGTCGCCAAAACGAACATTCCGACCCTCTAAACTGGCAGAGGAGGATAAGGCAAAGGCCTGAGGCAGTCGCCAACACGAACATTCCGACGCTCTAAACTGGCAGAGAAGGATAAGGCAAAGGCCTGAGGCAGTCGCCAACACGAACATTCCGACGCTCTAAACTGGCAGAGAAGGATAAGGCAAAGGCCTGAGGCAGTCGCCAACATGAACATTCCGACGCCTAAAACTGGCAGAGAAGGATAAGGCAAAGGCCTGAGGCAGTCGCCAACACGAACATTCCGACGCTCTAAACTGGCAGAGAAGGATAAGGCAAAGGCCTGAGGCAGTCGCCAACACGAACATTCCGACCCTCTAAACTGGCAGAGGAGGATAAGGCAAAGGCCTGAGGCAATCGCCAACACGAACATTCCGACGCTCTAAACTGGCAGAGGAGGATAAGGCAAAGGCCTTAGGCAGTCGCCAACACGAACATTCCGACGCTCTAAACTGGCAGAGGAGGATAAGGCAAAGGCCTGATGCAGTCGTCAACACCAACATTCTGACCCTCTAAACTGGCAGAGGAGGGGGATAAGGCAAAGGCCTGAGGCAGTCGTCAACACATGAACATTCCGACCCTCTAAACTGGCAGAGGAGGATAAGGCAAAGGCCTGAGGCAGTCGCCAACACGAACATTCCGACCCTCTAAACTGGCAGAGGAGGATAAGGCAAAGGCCTGAGGCAGTCGCCAACACGAACATTCCGACCCTCTAAACTGGCAGAGGAGGATAAGGCAAAGGCCTTAGGCAGTCGCCAACACGAACATTCCGACCCTCTAAACTGGCAGAGAAGGATAAGGCAAAGGCCGGAGGCAGTCGCCAACACGAACATTCCGACCCTCTAAACTGGCAGAGGAGGATAAGGCAAAGGCCTGAGGCAGTCGCCAACACGAACATTCCGAACCTCTAAACTGACAGAGAAGGATAAGGCAAAGGCCTGAGGGCAGTCGCCAACACGAACTGGCATTCCCAACACGACCCTCTAAACTGGCAGAGGAGGATAAGGCAAAGGCCTGAGGGAGTCACCAACTCGAACTGTCAGACCCTCTAAACGGGCAGAGGAGGATAAGGCAAAGGCCGGAGGCAGTCGCCAACACGAACATTCCGACCCTCTAAACTGGCAGAGGAGGATAAGGCAAAGGCCTGAGGCAGTCGCCAACACGAACATTCCGACCCTCTAAACTGGCAGAGGAGGATAAGGCAAAGGCCTGAGGCAGTCGCCAACACGAACATTCCGACCCTCTAAACTGGCAGAGAAGGATAAGGCAAAGGCCTGAGGCAGTCGCCAACACGAACATTCCGACCCTCTAAACTGGCAGAGAAGGATAAGGCAAAGGCCTGAGGCAGTCGCCAACACGAACATTCCGACCCTCTAAACTGGCAGAGGCGGATAAAGGCAAAGGCCTGAGGCAGTCGCCAACACGAACGTTCCGACCCTCTAAACTGGCAGAGGAGGATAAGGCAAAGGCCTGGCAGTCGCCAACACGAACGCCAACACGAACCTTCCGACCCTCTAAACTGGCAGAGAAGGATAAGGCAAAGGCCTGAGGCAGTCGCCAACACGAACGTTCCGACCCTCTAAACTGGCAGAGGAGGATAAGGCAAAGGCCTGAGGCAGTCGCCAACACGAACGTTCCGACCCTCTAAACTGGCAGAGGAGGATAAGGCAAAGGCCTTAGGCAGTCGCCAACACGAACGTTCCGACCCTCTAAACTGGCAGAGGAGGATAAGGCAAAGGCCTGAGGCAGTCGCCAACACGAACATTCCGACCCTCTAAACTGGCAGAGAAGGATAAGGCAAAGGCCTGAGGCAGTCGCCAACACGAACGTTCCGACCCTCTAAACTGGCAGAGAAGGATAAGGCAAAGGCCTTAGGCAGTCGCCAACACGAACATTCCGACCCTCTAAACTGGCAGAGGAGGATAAGGCAAAGGCCTGAGGCAGTCACCAACACGAACATTCCGACCCTCTAAACTGGCAGAGAAGGATAAGGCAAAGGCCTGAGGCAGTCGCCAACATGAACATTCCGACCCTCTAAACTGGCAGAGGAGGATAAGGCAAAGGCCTGAGGCAGTCGCCAACACGAACGTTCCAATGCTCTAAACTGGCAGAGGAGGATAAGGCAAAGGCCTGAGGCAGTCGCCAACATGAACATTCCGACCCTCTAAACTGGCAGAGGAGGATAAGGCAAAGGCCTGAGGCAGTCGCCAACACGAACATTCCGACCCTCTAAACTGGCAGAGGAGGATAAGGCAAAGGCCTGAGGCAGTCGCCAACACGAACGTTCCGACCCTCTAAACTGGCAGAGGAGGATAAGGCAAAGGCCTGAGGCAGTCGCCAACACGAACATTCCGACCCTCTAAACTGGCAGAGAAGGATAAGGCAAAGGCCTGAGGCAGTCGCCAACACGAACATTCCGACCCTCTAAACTGGCAGAGGAGGATAAGGCAAAGGCCTGAGGCAGTCGCCAACACGAACATTCCGACCCTCTAAACTGGCAGAGGAGGATAAGGCAAAGGCCTGAGGCAGTCGCCAACACGAACATTCCGACCCTCTAAACTGGCAGAGGAGGATAAGGCAAAGGCCTGAGGCAGTCGCCAACACGAACGTTCCGACCCTCTAAACTGGCAGAGGAGGATAAGGCAAAGGCCTGAGGCAGTCGCCAACACGAACATTCCGACCCTCTAAACTGGCAGAGAAGGATAAGGCAAAGGCCTGAGGCAGTCGCCAACACGAACATTCCGACCCTCTAAACTGGCAGAGGAGGATAAGGCAAAGGCCTGAGGCAGTCGCCAACACGAACGTTCCGACCCTCTAAACTGGCAGAGGAGGATAAGGCAAAGGCCTGAGGCAGTCGCCAACACGAACATTCCGACCCTCTAAACTGGCAGAGGAGGATAAGGCAAAGGCCTGAGGCAGTCGCCAACACGAACATTCCGACCCTCTAAACTGGCAGAGGAGGATAAGGCAAAGGCCTGAGGCAGTCGCCAACACGAACGTTCCAACCCTCTAAACTGGCAGAGAAGGATAAGGCAAAGGCCTGAGGCAGTCAGGCATGGTGGGAGTTTCACACCAAAACACTTTGCGACTCCTTTGTGACCCCAAACAATGAGAGAACAAGAACCCTCAAGACCCACTCTACATCCCTCAAGAACCCTCAAGACCCACTCTACATCCTGGTGCAGTTTGAGGGAGGAGGGACCATGGATGACGGGACTTGCGGTACTTTAACTCACTGGCTTAGAGCACTCTGGCCCACACCATAGAAGGATCAGGACCACACTTGGCACACAGATGCCCACTGGCCCACTTTACAACCTGGTAGGGCAGGATGGGCCACAAAAGATGGGATTTGCAGTACCTTCACCCGATTCATTTCCCACAGAACATTGAAGACCCTACAAATCACAGACCAGGCACAAACTTGGCACACAGAGTACCCATGACCCACTCTACATCCTGCTGCAGTTTTGAGTGGGAAGGGCCATGGGTGATAGGAGTTGAAGTACCTTCACTCACTTTCTGAGACCACTGCGACCCTCATCCAATTACCAAAAAAGAACAAATTAGGCACACAGAGCCTCCATGACCCACTTGACATCCTGGTGTGGCTCGGAGGAGGGCAGACCATGCATGATGGGACTTGAAGTACCTTCACTAACTTCCTGAGACCACTGCAAGCCATGTAAACATCTCATAAGGACCACCCTTGGCACACAATGCCTTTCTCAAATAACCCAGGCAGGGCCGGGTCCCCAAGCTAGTATATATATATATGAATGGTGGGAGTTGTTGGCCAAAACACCTGGAGGGAGGGCCCAAGTTGGCCCACGCCTGCCTTAAGTGAGCAAACCCTGTTAGTTTTCAGCCCCTGCTTAAAGGTGCCTCAACCCTGTGTCCCGAACGCCCCTTGACCCGCCTTGGCTGAGTGCGAGGAATCACGTGAGTGGTAGTTTGACACCATCCTGAGCCTCCCAAACTACAAATCCGGGATTCCCAGCCTTGAGCCCTGGAAGACCAAGGGGTGCCTCACTGCATGAATGCTATGGTGTAGATCTGCCCCCAGGCAGCCGGGGGACCCGGGGAAGTCCCATCCCAGGATCTTCTCTCTCTCCGCGCGGCTCTTTCCGCCTGACGCAGTCCCCGCGTTTCGGCTCAAACTCTTCCGAGGCCGAGGAAGGAGCGGAGGGGAGGAGGAAGCCCAAAAAGGCAAGTGGTGACTAGAGGCTGTGTTTGCGGGACTCAGGCAAGGGATCGAGCCCCGGCTAGGGCTTCCCGGTAGGACAGGAGGGCTATCTCTCTCTCTCTCTCTCTCTCTCTCTCTCTCTCTCTCTCTCTCTCTCTCTCTCTCTCCTATCTCCAATTTTCCATGGCACACCTGATGATCGCTCACGGCACACTGTTTGGGAAACACTGGTTTAACCCATTGTGCTACCCAGGCCCGGATTAACTGTTTGTGGCGCCCTAGGCCACACTCTGGAAGCGCCGCCCCTGCCCCGGGGGATGCTTGCGGGGGGCGTGGGCGCTTGTGGGGGGCGGGGCCTCTTGCGGGGGCCCTCTTTTCTCCTCACTGAAGGATGGAGGGGCAAGGCGGGCGCAGCGGGGAGGGGGGCAGCGGGACTTCCTCCGCCTCCTCCTTGCTCACGTCGGCGTAGATCCCGCCCCTCCTTCCTTCAGTGACGGAAGGAAGAAGGGGCGGGGCCGCCGCGAGCAAGGAGGGGGCGGTGGGACTTCCCTCCACCTCCTCCTCGCTTGCATTGGCGTCGGCCACACCCCTCCTTCCTTCAGTGAAGGAAAGAGGGCCGACGCGAGCGAGGAGGGGGCGGCGGGACTTCCCTCCGCCTCCTCCCTGTTCGCGTTGGCGTTGGCCCCGCCCCGAAGAAGGGGCGGGGCCGACGCGAGCGAGGAGGGGGCGGCGGGACTTCCCTCCGCCTCCTCCCTGTTCGGCGTTGGCGTTGGCCCCGCCCCTCCTTCACTGAAGGAAGGAGGGCCGACGCCGGCGCGAGCGAGGAGGGGGCGACGAGACTTCCCTCCGCCTCCTCCCTGTTCGCGTTGGCGTTGGCCCCGCCCCTCCTTCACTGAAGGAAGGAGGGGCGGGGCCAATGCAAGCGAGGAGGGGGCGGCGGGAAGCTGCGTCAGAGGCCCTAGGGCAGTGGTTCTCAGCCTGGGGGTCCCCAGGTGTTTTGGCCTACAACTCCCAGAATTCCGAGGCCAGTTTACCAGCTGTTAGGGTTTCTGGGAGTTGGAGGCCAAAACATCTGGGGACCCACAGGTTGACAACCACTGCCCTAGGGCCTATGGCGCTCCATGCGCAGGTGCAGGAGCGCCCAAAGATCTAACTTTTTTTCCAATTTTTTTTTAATTTTGGGGGGTCCGGACCTGCCGCCCTCTCATGGCTGCCGCCCTAGGCCATGGCCTAGGGTGGCCTTATGGGTAATCCGGGCCTGGTGCTACCGGGATAGTTGATTAACCTACCAGCAAAACTGATTTATTGATCCCTTCTCCTCTCCGGCAGAAACAGGACCCCATAAAATGCCACCTTTGTTTACACAATACACCTTGCGTTGGCGCCTAAACATTTGTGTATAGGTAGAAATGAACCCCGCCTTTCGAGACCCACATCTTGCCACGGGGTCCCCTCTTCTCCGAGCCGAGCCGGAGCTTATTGTTTCTTAAGTGACGGGAGGTTTAATCAAGAGAGCGGGCCATTCATCAATCCCAACAAGGCCGCCCGCCCGGGGCTGACAGCCCCCACATGGCTTGATACAGCGCACAAACCCGGCCACCTGTCAGCCGCCAACCTTTTCCCCTCCCGTCAAGATATACAAACGCGGGTGCCGGATCAATCCTCCAGACCTCCCTGTCCCGTGATTATGTCCTCGGTTATGTACGACAGCCGTCCCCGTTATTGGTGGGGACAGACGGGAGCGAGACAAGCCGAGCCCAGGGACGGTTTATGCGCCGTCGTAAAAATTTATGCACCCTTAAGTGACTGATTCCCCTTCTGCTTGACTTCCATTATTATAAATAATCCCCCTCCTTCCGCTCCGTTCGGGAACCTGCTACACGCACGCCCGTGCTTTATTATCACGCGTCCCAGGGTAAAAATGTTCGCCCTCTGCTACGTTTTTTTCTCCCTTTTCCATTGTCGCCTGGATGAGACAAACCACCGCAAGGCAAGAAGCCACACCGATCGGAACAGCGACTTCTCATTCTCAATAGTGGATTCTCAATATTCCTACCACCATTTTGCCACAATTAAGCTGTTTGGGGTAGGGGGGTTGCCATGTGCCCGCATGGCCGCACATGGCCCCGAGGCTATTTTTGTGTCCTCCTACAACTGAGTGGCCGGCAGCATGTATTCGCTGATATAGTCGCATGTAGCTGCAGAGGCTATTGCTTCACTCCGTCACCCCATGGAATTGGGGATAGTGTGTGTCCATATGGCCACGTGTCACCCTCGAGGTTGTTTTCATGGCCTTCATGCCTCTGGAACACATTGTGCTGCAACTGAGTGGAGGGGAGGAAGGAAGGAAGGAAGGAAGGAAGGGGAAAAGGAGGGAAGGAAGGAGAGGGAAGGAAGGAGAAAAGGAGGGAAGGAAGGAGATGGAAGGAAGGAAGGAAGGAAGGGGAAAAGGAGCGAGGGAGAGAAGGAGAAAAGGAGGGAGGGAAGGAGAGGGAAGGAAGGAGAAAAGGAGGGAAGGAGACGGAAGGAAGGAGATGGAAGAAAGGAAGGAAGGAAGGAAGGGGAAAAGGAGTGAGGGAGAGAAGGAGAAAAGGAGGGAGGGGAGGGAAGGAAGGAGAAAAGGAGGGAAGGAAGGAGATGGAAGGAAGGAAGGAAGGAAGGAAGGAAGGAAAGGGAAAAGGAGGGAGGGAAGGACACGAAAGGAAGGAGATCGAAGGAAGGAAGGAAGGAAGGAAGGGGAAAAGGAGGGAGGGAAGGAGAGGGAAGGAAGGAGAAAAGGAGGGAAGGAAGGAGATGGAAGGAAGGAAGGAAGGAAGGAAGGAAGGAAGGAAGGAAGGAAGGGGAAAAGGAGGGAGGGAAAGACACGAAAGGAAGGAGATCGAAGGAAGGAAGGGGAAAAGGAGGGAGGGAAGGAGAGGGAAGGAAGGAGAAAAGTAGGGAAGGAAGGAGACGGAAGGAAGGAAGGGGAAAAGGAGCGAGGGAGAGAAGGAGAAAAGGAGCGAGGGAAGGAGAGGGAAGGAAGGAGAAAAGGAGGGAAGGAGACGGAAGGAAGGAGATGGAAGAAAGGAAGGAAGGAAGGAAGGAAGGAAGGGGAAAAGGAAGGAGGGAGGGAGAGAAGGAGAAAAGAAGGGAGGGGAGGGAAGGAAGGAGAAAAGGAGGGAAGGAAGGAGATGGAAGGAAGGAGATGGAAGGAAGGAAGGAAAGGGAAAAGGAGGGAGGGAAGGACACGAAAGGAAGGAGATCGAAGGAAGAAAGGATGGAAGGAAGGGGAAAAGGAGGGAGGGAAGGACACGAAAGGAAGGAGATCGAAGGAAGGAAGGAAGGAAGGAAGGGGAAAAGGAGGGAGGGAGAGAAAGTGAAAAGGAGGGAGGGAAGGAGATGGAAGGAAGGAAGGGGAAAAGGAGGAATGGAGGGAAGAAAGGAGAGGGAAGGAAGGAGAAAAGGAGGGAAGGAAGAAGGGAAGGAAGGGAGGACAACTGGAGAAGAAGTGTGATAAAATGAAGGGATGAAAGAAGGGACTGAAAGAAGGAAGCCTGTGAAGAAGACAGGAAATAAAAGGTTTGGATAAAAGGAAGGAAGTGGGGTGGGCTGGGAGGGAGGAGGAGTGGGGAGGGAGGGAGGGAGGAAGAAGGACAGAAGGGAGGGAGGAAGGTGGAAGTGTGGAAGGGAAGGAGGGAGGAAGGGAGGAAGGAAGGAAGGAGAGAGGGAGGAAAGGAAGGAAGGCAGAAAGGAAGGAAGGAGGAAAGGAAAAAGGGAAGGAAGGAGGCAAGGAGGGAGGGAGGGAAGGAAGGGGGAGGGAGGGAAGGAAGGGAGGGAGGGAGGAAGGTGAAAGTGTGGAAGGGAGGGAAGGAAGGAAAGGAAGGGGAAAAGGAGGGACAGAAGGAGGGAAGGAATGAGGGAGGAAAGGAAGGACGGAGGGAAGGAAGGAAGGAGGGAGAGAGGGAAGGGAGGGAAGTATGGAAGGAGGGAGGGTGGCAGGAAAGGAAGGAACGCAGAAAGGAAGGAAGGATGGAGGAAAGGAAGGAAGGAGGAAGGAAAGGAAGTAAGCGAAGGAGGGAGGGAGGAAAGGAAGGAAGGAGGAAAGGAAGGAAGAAAGCAAGGAGGGAGGGAAGGAGGAAGGAAAGGAGGGAAGGAAGGTCATACATCTGGGAGGAAGGTGGGATAAAAGTAGAGGGATGGGAAGAAGGAAGCTTTAAATAAACTAGCTGTACCCGGCACACCTTGCTGTGCCCTTTTAGGAGTTGCAAGAAAGTCCAATCATCCACGGTGTGCCCTCCCTAAAACTGCAGTTGGATGGAGTGTGGGTCATGGGGGCATGGTGTGCCAAGTTGGGTCTTTATTGGTCTTGGTTCTGGGCCACAGTGGTTCTGGGGGAATGATGGGTTTTGAAGTACTACAAATCCCATTTCCATGGTGGTACTTCAAGTCCCATCATGCATGGTTGGCTCTGTGTGCCAAGGTAGGTTACTGTAAATTCAGGCCATACACAATGTCCCATGAGCTGAGGGCTCAGTTAGGAACAGCAAGTTAATGAAGCCTTACTGTCAATTCAGGCCATACACAATGTCCAATGAGCTGAGGCCTAGTCGGGAGAATCAAGTTAATGAAGTCTTACTGTCAATTTAGAGCGTAACAGCTTCCCAGTAAGTGAGGGCTAGTTAGGGAAATCAAGTTAATGAAGTCTTACTGTCAATTCAGAGCGTAAAACAGCTTCCCAGTAAGTGAGGGCTA
>JARBWK010000135.1:0-61413 GCA_030556195.1 Anolis apletophallus | reverse complement strand
CCGCTGGTTTGGCACTCAAGGCTGAGGCTGTGGGAGAGCTGAAGCCGGGGGGATGAGGTGGGGAAGGGCGCGGCCTGGCTCCACCCCCATCTTCAGCTCTCCCACTGCTTCTCCAGCCTTGAGGGGGCAGTGCCAAGCCAGCATTCTGCTGGCTCTGCCACTGCTGGCTTGGCACTGCCCCCTCAATGCTGGAGAAGATGTGGGAGAACTGAAGCCAGGGGGAGGGGGTGGGGCATGGAGTGGCCTGGCTCCGGCCCTCCCCATCTTCAGCTCTCCCACAGCTGTCCAGCCTTGAGGGGGCAGTGCCAAGCCAGCATTGTGCTGGCTCTGCCACTGGTGACTTGGCACTGCCCCCTCAAGGCTGGAGAAGCTGTAGGAGAGCCAAATAGGGGTGGGCATGGCGCAGCCCGGCTCCGCCCTCCCGCCTCTTCAGCTCTCCCACAGCTTCTCCAGCCTTGAGGGGTCAGTGCCAAGCCAGCATTGTGCTGGCTCTGCCACTGGTGACTTGGCACTGCCCCCTCAAGGCTGGAGAAGCTGTGGGAGAGCTGACGCTGGGGGGAGGAGGTGGGGCATGGAGCGGCCTGGCTCCGCCCCCTCCCCCATCTTCAGCTCTCCACAGCTTCTCCAGCCTTGAGGGGACAGTGCCAAGCCAGCACTGTGCCACCGCTGGCTCAGCACTGCCCCCTCAAGGCTGGAGAAGCGGTGGGAGAGCAGAAGCCGGGAGGAGGGGGTGGGGCATAGGAAGCGGCTTTGCTCGCTTTCCCGTCTTCAGCTCTCCCACATCTTCTCCAGCCTTGAGGGGGCAGTGCCAAGCCAGCATTGTGCTGGCTCTGCCACCGCTGGCTTGGCACTGCCCCCTCAAGGCTGGAGAAGCTGTGGGAGAGCTGAAGCCAGGGAGAGGCGGTGGGGCATGGAGCGGCCTGGCTCCGCCCCCTTCCCCATCTTCAGCTGGGCCCAGGCTTCCACTGGCCAGTTAACTGCTGAGGCTTCTAGGGGGCCTCACCAGAGGCCTCCATTTTCGGAAACACAGGTGCCTTCCCTCCAAACTCTTTCCCTACTTCGTCTCTTTCCAATTGGAGGACGAAGACCATAGATTTCACTGGGCTAGAGGCGCCCCAGGTCTCACTTCCTGTACAAACCGGAAATGCAAAGCGTACACAAAGTCTGGAAGCTGAATTCCTGAGCGCAACGGATCTGCGCTCTAGCCGATGATTGGCAGGAGGGAGGCCCAGAAGGGGCGTGGCTTCGGGATTTAAAGAGACATTGCCCCCTTTAATCTCTGTTCTCTCCTCCTTGCAGGATTCAAGAGGGAGGGGAAAGGATTTGGTGGGAAGAAGCTCCTTTTCCTGGAAATGGAGGCCTCTGGTGAGCCCCCAAGGAAGCCCAGTAAGTAGAAGTAGCTCCCCCCCCTAAATATTGGCTACAGAGTAGCCTTGAGGCCAGGAGTCTTTCAGATTGGGAGATATTGATCCTAGAGTTGGAAGAGACCTGTTTAGGCCATCCAGGTGCAAAGAGTTCCACCGCTGAACAGCTCTCGCAGTTAGGAAGTTCTTCAGATTGGGAGATATTGATCCTAGAGTTGGAAGAGACCTGGTTGGGCCATCCGGGGCAGAGAGTTCCACCGCTGAACAGCTCTCGCAGTTAGGAAGTTCTTCAGATTGGGAGATATTGATCCTAGAGTTGGAAGAGACCTGGTGGGCCATCCGAGGGCAGAGAGTTCCACGGCTGAACAGCTCTCGCAGTTAGGAAGTTCTTCAGATTGGGAAATATTGATCCTAGAGTTGGAAGAGACCTGGTGGGCCATCCGGGGGCAGAGAGTTCCACCGCTGAACAGCTCTCGCAGTTAGGAAGTTCTTCAGATTGGGAGATATTGATCCTAGAGTTGGAAGAGACCTGGTGGGCCATCCGAGGGCAGAGAGTTCCACTGCTGAACAGCTCTCGCAGTTAGGAAGTTCTTCAGATTGGGAGATATTGATCCTAGAGTTGGAAGAGACCTGGTGGGCCATCCGGGGCAGAGAGTTCCACCGCTGAACAGCTCGCAGTTAGGAAGTTCTTCAGATTGGGAGATATTGATCCTAGAGTTGGAAGAGACCATGAGAGTTCCACCGGCAGGGGCAGAGAGTTCCACCGCTGAACAGCTCTCGCAGTTAGGAAGTTCTTCAGATTGGGAGATATTGATCCTAGAGTTGGAAGAGACCTGGTGGGCCATCCGGGGGCAGAGAGTTCCACCGCTGAACAGCTCTCGCAGTTAGGAAGTTCTTCAGATTGGGAGATATTGATCCTAGAGTTGGAAGAGACCTGGTTGGGCCATCCGGGGGCAGAGAGTTCCACCGCTGAACAGCTCTCGCAGTTAGGAAGTTCTTCAGATTGGGAGATATTGATCCTAGAGAGTTGGAAGAGACCCTAGAGTTGGAAGAGACCTGGGGGCCATCCAGGGGCAGAGAGTTCCACTGCTGAACAGCTCTCGCAGTTAGGGGTTCTTCAGATTGCTGAACAGCTATTGATCCTAGAGTTGGAAGAGACCTGGTGGGCCATCCGAGGGCAGAGAGTTCCACTGCTGAACAGCTCTCGCAGTTAGAGAAGTTCTTCAGATTGGGAAATATTGATCCTAGAGTTGGAAGAGACCTGGTGGGCCATCCGGGGGGCAGAGAGTTCCACTGCTGAACAGCTCTCGCAGTTAGAAGTTCTTCAGATTGGGGATATTGATCCTCGAGTTGGAAGAGACCTGGTGGGCCATCCGAGGGCAGAGAGTTCCACTGCTGAACAGCTCTCGCAGTTAGGAAGTTCTTCAGATTGGGAAATATTGATCCTAGAGTTGGAAGAGACCTGGTGGGCCATCCAGGGCAGAGAGTTCCACCGCTGAACAGCTCTCGCAGTTAGGAAGTTCTTCAGATTGGGAGATATTGATCCTAGAGTTGGAAGAGACCTGAGTTGGGCCATCCAGGGGCAGAGAGTTCCACCGCTGAACAGCTCTCGCAGTTAAGAAGTTCTTCAGTTAGGGAAGTTCTTCAGAGATGGAAGAGATATTGAGAGAGTCCTAGAGTTGGAAGAGACCTAAAGTTGGGCCATCCAGGGCAGAGAGTTCCACTGCTGAACAGCTCTGCAGTTAGGAAGTTCTTCAGATTGGGAGATATTGATCCTAGAGTTGGAAGAGACCTGTTGGGCCATCCAGGGGCAGAGAGTTCCACCGCTGAACAGCTCTCACAGTTAGGAAGTTCTTCGGATTGGGAGATATTGATCCTAGAGATGGAAGAGACCTGGTTGGGCCATGCAGGGGCAGAGAGTTCCACCGCTGAACAGCTCTTGCAGTTAGGAAGTTCTTCAGATTGGGAGATATTGATCCTAGAGTTGGAAGGGGCAGACCACTGCTGAACAGCTCTCACAGTTAGCTTCATCCTAGAGGGAAGAGACCTGGTTGGGCCAGGGGCAGAGAGTTCCACCGCTGAACAGCTCTCGCAGTTAGGAAGTTCTTCAGATTGGGAGATATTGATCCTAGAGATGGAAGAGACCTGGTGGGCCATGCAGGGGCAGAGAGTTCCACCGCTGAACAGCTCTCGCAGTTAGGAAGTTCTTCAGATTGGGAGATATTGATCCTAGAGTTGGAAGAGACCTGGTGGGCCATCCAGGGGCAGAGAGTTCCACTGCTGAACAGCTCTCGCAGTTAGGAAGTTCTTCAGATTGGGAAATATTGATCCTAGAGTTGGAAGAGACCTGGTGGGCCATCCGAGGGCAGAGAGTTCCACTGCTGAACAGCTCTCGCAGTTAGGAAGTTCTTCAGATTGGGAAATATTGATCCTAGAGTTGGAAGAGACCTGGTGGGCCATCCAGGGGCAGAGAGTTCCACCGATGAACGGCTCTCGAGTTGGAGTTAGGAAGTTCTTCAGATTGGGAAATATTGATCCTAGAGTTGGAAGAGACCTGGTGGGCCATCCGAGGGCAGAGAGTTCCACTGCTGAACAGCTCTCGCAGTTAGGAAGTTCTTCAGATTGGGGGATATTGATCCTAGAGTTGGAAGAGACCTGGTGGGCCATCCGAGGGCAGAGAGTTCCACTGCTGAACAGCTCTCGCAGTTAGGAAGTTCTTCAGATTGGGAGATATTGATCCTAGAGTTGGAAGAGACCTGGTGGGCCATCCAGGGGCAGAGAGTTCCACCGCTGAACAGCTCTCGCAGTTAGGAAGTTCTTCAGATTGGGAGATATTGATCCTAGAGTTGGAAGAGACCTGGTGGGCCATCCAGGGGCAGAGAGTTCCACCGCTGAACAGCTCTCGCAGTTAAGAAGTTCTTCAGATTGGGAGATATTGATCCTAGAGTTGGAAGAGACCTTGTTGGGCCATCCGGGGGCAGAGAGTTCCACCGCTGAACAGCTCTCGCAGTTAGGAAGTTCTTCAGATTGGGAGATACTGATCCTAGAGTTGGAAGAGACCTGGTGGGCCATCCAGGGGCAGAGAGTTCCACCGCTGAACAGCTCTCGCAGTTAGGAAGTTCTTCAGATTGGGAGATATTGATCCTAAAGTTGGAAGAGACCTGGTGGGCCATCCAGGGGCAGAGAGTTCCACTGCTGAACAGCTCTCGCAGTTAGGAAGTTCTTCAGATTGGGAGATATTGATCCTAGAGATGGAAGAGACCTGGTGGGCCATGCAGGGGCAGAGAGTTCCACCGCTGAACAGCTCTCGCAGTTAGGAAGTTCTTCAGATTGGGAGATATTGATCCTAGAGTTGGAAGAGACCTGGTTGGGCCATCCAGGGGCAGAGAGTTCCACCGCTGAACAGCTCTTGCAGTTAGGAAGTTCTTCAGATTGGGAGATATTGATCCTAGAGTTGGAAGAGACCTGTTGGGCCATCCAGGGGCAGAGAGTTCCACTGCTGAACACCTCTCGCCGTTAGGAAGTTCTTCAGATTGGGAGATATTGATCCTAGAGTTGGAAGAGACCTGGTTGGGCCATCCAGGGGCAGAGAGTTCCACCGCTGAACAGCTCTCGCAGTTAGGAAGTTCTTCGGATTGGGAGATATTGATCCTAGAGATGGAAGAGACCTGGTTGGGCCATGCAGGGGCAGAGAGTTCCACCGCTGAACAGCTCTTGCAGTTAGGAAGTTCTTCAGATTGGGAGATATTGATCCTAGAGTTGGAAGAGACCTGGTTGGGCCATCCGGGGGCAGAGAGTTCCACTGCTGAACAGCTCTCGCAGTTAGGAAGTTCTTCAGAATGGGAGATATTGATCCTAGAGTTGGAAGAGACCTGGTTGGGCCATCCAGGGGCAGAGAGTTCCACCGCTGAACAGCTCTCGCAGTTAAGAAGTTCTTCAGATTGGGAGATATTGATCCTAGAGTTGGAAGAGACCTGGTTGGGCCATCCAGGGGCAGAGAGTTCCACCGCTGAACAGCTCTTGCAGTTAGGAAGTTCTTCAGATTGGGAGATATTGATCCTAGAGTTGGAAGAGACCTGTTGGGCCATCCAGGGGCAGAGAGTTCCACTGCTGAACACCTCTCGCCGTTAGGAAGTTCTTCAGATTGGGAGATATTGATCCTAGAGTTGGAAGAGACCTTGTTGGGCCATCCAGGGGCAGAGAGTTCCACCACTGAACAGCTCTCGCAGTTAGGAAGTTCTTCAGATTGGGAGATATTGATCCTAGAGTTGGAAGAGACCTGGTTGGGCCATCCAGGGGCAGAGAGTTCCACCACTGAACAGCTCTCGCAGTTAAGAAGTTCTTCAAATTGGGAGATATTGATCCTAGAGTTGGAAGAGACCTGGTTGGGCCATCCAGGGGCAGAGAGTTCCACCACTGAACAGCTCTCGCAGTTAGGAAGTTCTTCAGATTGGAAGATATTGATCCTAGAGTTGGAAGAGACCTGGTGGGCCATACAGGGGCAGAGAGTTCCACCGCTGAACAGCTCTCGCAGTTAGGAAGGTCTTCAGATTGGAAGATATTGGTCCTAGAGTTGGAAGAGACTTGGTGGGCCATCCAGGGGCAGAGAGTTCCACCGCTGAATAGCTCTCACAGTTAGGAAGTTCTTCCTAATGTACTTTCTTTCCTTTACTTGGAAACCATTGCTCCATGACATCCTAGTCTCCATGGCAAGGAAAAAACAAGCTTGCTCCCTCCTCCCTATGGCTTTCCCTCACATACTTATACATGGCTCTCATCATGTCTCCTCTCAGCCTTCTCTTCTTCAGGCTAAACATGCCCAGCTCTTTAAGCCGCTCCTCATAGGGCTTGTTCTCCAGACCCTTGATCAGTTTAGTCAGTTTCCTCTGGACACATTACAGCTTAGAGTCAAGATCTCCCTTCAATTGCGGTGCCCAGAACTGGACACAATATTCCAGATGTGGTCTAACCCAGTGTTTCCCAACCAGTGTGCCGTGAGCTATCATCAGGTGTGCCGTGGGAAATGGGAACCTCCCATACCCTTTCTTCCCCCTCCTGCCGAAAACCTTTTTTTCTCCACTCGGGCTCCCTTCTTCCCAGCCTCGCTCTGCTCACTTTGCCTTGCTTTGCTCTGGGGCGAGTCTGCGCAGTAGCGCCTGCATGGGTCATGCCTTCCTCCTTCCCCTCCTGAACACGCTCGCGCTGCCCCCTCGGATAAAAATGGCGGCAGAAGCGGCAGTGTAGAAGAAAAAGTAAGTGTTGGGCAGGAGGGGAAAGAAAGGGCGCGAAGGGGAAGGGGGAGGAAGAGGTCTCTGTCGGAAGCTGGCATGGGCACACTTGGACCTTCCAGGTGTTTTGGACTCCAACTCCCACCATTCCTAGCAGCCTCAGGCCCTTTTCCTTTCCCCCGCTCAGCCACTTAAGCAGGAAAGGGCCTCAGGCTGTTAGGAATGGTGGGAGTTGAAGTCCAAAGCACCCAGAGGGCTGAAGTTTTCCCATGCCTTTTTTAGGGACCTTCAAGTGGTGAGCCTCCTTCCAACATTGTGATTCAGGATAGAAAACAAACAACAACATAACATAACGTTGTTTGAGTCCACAGTGCTCACTGGGTGTAGGTGAACTACAAGGGCCAAACTCAAGGTCAATTTCCAAGCAAACCCTTTCAATACTTTCTGTTGGTAATGAGAGTTCAATGTGCCAAATCTGGTTCAATTCCATTGTTGCAAGAGTTCAAGATGCTCTTTGATTGTGTGTTAACTATAAATCCCAGAAACTGTAACTCTCAAATGTCAAGGTTTATTTCCCCCAAACTCCATCTGTGTTCACATTTGGGCATATTGAGTATTCATGCCAAGTTTGGTCGTGATGCAATATTGTTTCAGTCCACAGTGCTCTCTGGATATAGGTGAACTACAACTCCAAAACCCAAGGTCCATGCCCACCAAACACTTATAGTATTTTTTTCTTGGTTATGGGAGTTCTGTGTGAGAAGTTTGTGTCTTTCTGCGATTCCTTCCAGGATATCTATGTTGTGTTCATCGAAACAGGCCCAGGTTTCACACTGAGTGTATAAATACATTTAAAAACATATTAACTATATGTATCACTGTGTTAGCGTGTCATTTTGTGTCATTTTGGTTGGTGGTGTGCCCCAGGATTTTGCAAAGGTAAGAAATGTGCCAGGGCTCAAAAAAGGTTGGGAAACACTGCTCTAGAGGTGTTTAAGCATAGGCTGGATGGCCACCAGGCGGTGGTGCTTTGATTGTGTCTTCCTGCCTGGCAGAATGGGGTTGGACTGGATGGCCCTTGGGGTTCCCTTCCAACTATAGGATTCTAATTCTCCTCTTTTCCAGGAGCTCCTCTACTGAGGCAGCGGTGAGTTCCAATCCTGATCACGACAAAGAGCCGAGCAGGGAAAAAGATGGCGGCCCAAACAATGAAGACGCACCCGAGAGCTTGGAGCCGGGAGCAGCTCCAGCCCAGCTATTGAAGCCAAAAACAAGGAGGAGGAAGAGGAAGAGGAAGTGGAAGTGGAAGAGGGAAGAAAAGGACCTTCTCTGCTTTACGGTAAAGTTTTCACGGATGAACCACCTGACATTGTTTTTGAACTGGTTTTTTTTTTCTCTGCCCTGATTTCCTTTTCAAAAGATACCCAGAAGTAACTCTGACAAAACATGAGTGGCAAAAGTGCAAAAAAGTGAAACGTTGTTGTTGTTGTTGTTATTGTTATTTAAAACTTTATACTCCGGCCTTCTCACCTCCAAGGAGGGACTCAGACCGGCAAACCGCAAGTATTCAATGCTAACATTTAAAATCTAAAAACATCATAAATTTACAATAAAATTATCAAATACAAAAACAATAAATACATTTAAAAAGCCTTTCGCCAAAGCAAAATCGAGTCCAACTCAATCCGTATATTGGGTCCGTATCTAGTGGTTAGCGACTTTAGTCGATTCGCAATCTCCTTCAGTATTTTAGTGGTTTTTATTATTATTTTTATAATAATTTTATTATAATAATATAATAATATAATAAATCTATATATATAAAGGAGGACCCGTCATCGAACGACTGCCATAGACAGAGAAACCATCCAAGGCAGAGACACCAAACTTGGCAACAAAATAGGCCTCAGGCAAGGAAGGTTTTTAGCAAAGAAACTTTCCCCCCCAAAACCTAGAAGGCCCCCAAAACAACGATACAAAAAAACCCTACATTTCCTAGCATCCTTTGCGGCCGCCAGCAAATCCCGTTGGCCAACATTGGCCCACATAAAATTCCGGGAGGTTGAGTTCCCATAGTAACGGTGGGCAGAACCAGCCAAGGCTAGGTCAGAATGCTGAGTGAATTGAATTTAGTCAGTTGGTGTTTGTGGGTTAAACTGTCAAGACCAAGCTCTAGGAGGGAGCAGGTTCTTAGTGGCAGTCGGAGTTTGGAACTGTAGTTCTGATAGATTGTGCTTTACAAACACCACACCCACAACATGACAGCCACACAACTCGCGATGCCTACCTCTACAGACCCACAACACAACAGACACACAACACACACAACGCATACATACCACTGCTAAACAGAAACCTACACAGTAAAACCAACTAACACACCCCACCTACACACCGTACATCCACACCACACTACCACTGTACACTCACAACAACAAACTACACAATCAACACCACAAACTCTTCTCCAAGCACCATCCCACCCACACACCACCAATCCTCCACTTTACAAACACCACACCCACAACATGACAGCCACACAACTCGCGATGCCTACCTCTACAGACCCACAACACAACAGACACACAACACACACAACGCATACATACCACTGCTAAACAGAAATCTACACAGTGCAACCAACTAACACAGGAGGACATAACAACTACCAGGAGGACATAACACTAACACAAATAGGGCACCAGGGACACAGGCACCACTGACAAACACATACCGCCGGAATAACACAAACTTGCAAAACTCACCAAAAAAAATCCTGCAACACAAAAACCCACCCCAACCAAAATTCACAACAAACACCACTGGCAAAAGCAACACCCCCTCTACATCACAACCAGCACACAGCCAGACTGAGACAACTATGTCACCACAACACACACAAAATACACCCCACAAATACCTGACAACTTCCCCAACACAAAACCCAGGACTCCACTCACTACTCACCACCACACACACCTCCAAATACACACACATCCCAGGCACAATACTCCAGCAATTCCTACCCACACAACACAACACAACTTCCTATCACAACCCATCCCCCCAACCACTACAAATCTGTGGCATAGACCTTGACACAGAATGCTTCTTCCATGGACAACTCTACGTAGCGTGCTCCAGAGTTGGGAAACCACAGAACCTTTACATCAACACAGCAGACGGAAAGACAAAAAACATTGTATACCCACAAGCTCTGCAGAACGCCAGCAACAGCACACACCGACAACTCCACAGGACTTCAACATCCCACCCACCAGAACAACCCACAACGACACAGCCATGACCCCACCAAGACCATAAGCCTGCCTGGAGGGGTTACGAGACCTTCTGTTGAAACTAGTTAACACCTCCCTTGAGCAAGGAGTGTTTCCAGAGGGTTTGAAAAAGGCAGTGGTCACTCCATTGCTGACGAAGCCGGGATTAGATCCTACGGTCCCCTCCAACTACCGCCCAGTATCCAACTTAGCGTTCCTGGGCAAGGTAGTTGAGAGGGCAGCAATGGAGCAGTTGCAGTCCTTCCTAGATGACGCAACTTGGCTCGACCCCTTCCAGACCGACTTCCGTTCAGGGCATGGGACGGAGACGGTCCTGGTCGCCATCACAGACAAGCTACGTTGTCAGCTTGATCAGGGCGGGTCGGCGCTGCTCGTGTCATTGGACCTCACGGCAGCGTTTGACACTGTGGATCACAATCTATTGACCCACCGCCTTGCCGAGGCTGGAGTGAAGGGAACCGTCAAATGGGTGTCCTCCTTCCTCCAGAACCGGCTTCAGCGAGTGAGGAGGGGCGAGGTTGTCTCAGGGGGCAATTCTCTCCTCTCTATTATTTAACATCTATGTCCGACCACTTGCGCGGCTGGCACGTAGCTTTGGGCTGGAGTGCCATCAATACGCTGATGACACCCAGCTCATTCTGGGGATGGAGGGCAGGCCCGAATCCGTACCCGATAATTTCCATCGCTGCCTTGAGGCCGTTACTGGATGGCTGCGAGGCAGTAGGTTGAAGGTGAATCCGGCTAAGACGGAAATCCTGTGGCTGGGACGTCCGGGTGCGGGTGGGGTTCAGCTTCCAACCCTGGACGGCGCAGCATTATCTAGGTGTCACCTTGGACTCTCGACTGACGATGGAAACACATATTTCCGTTGTCAGTCGAGCAGCGTTTTTCCATCTCCGCCGGGCGAAGAAGCTGGCCCCCTACCTGTCCCGCAATGACCTAGCCACAGTGGTCCAAGCCACGGTCATCTCGAGACTAGACTACTGTAACGCTCTGTACATTGGCCTTCCTCTGACTGTGATCCGGAAACTTAAGCTAGTGCAGAATGCTGCAGCGCTCTTGGTGGCAGGTTCGCCAACACGCTGCCATATTACTCCCATCCTGCACGAACTGCACTGGCTTCCTATCGAATTCCGGATCACTTTCAAAGTGTTGGTGTTGACCTTTAAGGCCTTGAATGCCCTGGGGCCAGTGTACCTAAGGGACCGCCTTTCCCTATATTGTCCCTCCAGGTCACTACGTTCAGAAACTCACAACCTCCTTGAGATCCTGAGTTGTAGAGTTGTAGAACTATATGTATTACTGTATTCGAATGTGATTTTGCGTCATTTTGGTTGGTGGTGTGCCCCAGGATTTTGCAAATGTAAAAAGTGTGCCGCGGCTCAAAAAAGGTTGGGAAACACTGATGTAGAGGTGATTGCTGGATGTGACCTCACGGCATCTTCTTCTCGTTTAAGGGGGAGAAGTGCGTGTTTGGCCGCAAGTGCCCTTGGCAGCATAGTGTCCGGAGGTACATTGCCACCAAGCCGTCGGATATTGGAGACAGCTGCACTCTCTTCTCGCTGTACGGCAAGTGCCGATTTGGGATCACCTGCCGCTTCAGTGGGGCCCACTTGGGGCAGGACGGCCAGAACCTGCTCAACAAAGAGCTGTTCGTCGTGAAGCCGGCCGTCAAGAACCAGCATCTGGATAAGGATGCCGCAGAGATGGAGGCGTTTCCCTTTCACAAGTCCGACGACTACCTCCAATGCCTCGTCAATACCTCCCTGGCTGGTCCTGAGAACCTGGCTCAGAAAACAGTTGGCGTCCTGACAGATGAAGACCTTATAAGGCTGAGGCCATGTGAGAAAAAAAAGGTATGGGGGATAGGAAATGGAGCAGACCGTTTGGTCCTCACCTGGATGTATTCGCACACCACCCTCTCCTGTCTGGGAGCTCATCACAGGCACAGATTTCCCTTTACTGGTGGTACCTTACTACAAATAGTAATCCAAGCAGCCGCAGGGTGGCTTCCCCGTACCGATTTGGCAGGGAAAGTCCCAATTACTGTGTTTCCCTGAAAGTATGACACCCCCTCTAAGATCAGGCACTGTACCCGAGGACTGGAGGGAGGCAAATGTAACTCCGATCTTCAAGAAAGGATCCAGGGGTGATCCAGGAAATTATAGGCCAGTTAGTCTAACCTCAGTTCCAGGCAAAGTGATGGAAACCATTATTAAAGAAAAAATTACTAAGCACATAGAAGAACAGGCATTGCTGAAGGAAAATCAACATGGTTTCTGCAAAGGCAAATCATGTCTTACTAACTTGTTAGAATTCTTTGAGGGTGTAAATAAACACATAGATAAAGGGGACCCAGTTGATATTGTTTACCTTGACTTTCAAAAGGCATTTGGCCAAGTCCTCACCAAAGGCTCCTAAACAAGCTCTTCAGCCATGGAATCAGGGGACAGGTCTTGTCCTGGATTGGAACCTGGCTAAACTGTCGGAAACAAAGGGTGGTAATAAACGGACATTTCTCTGGGTGGAAAGAGGTGAGAAGTGGCGTACCCCAAGGTTCAGTTTTGGGTCCGTTACTTTTTAATTTATTCATTAATGACCTGGATGTAGGAGTAAATTCTGAGGTAGCAAAGTTTGCAGACGACACTAAATTGTTCAGGGTAGTTAAAAATGAAACTGATTGTAAAGAGCTCCAGAAAGATCTCTCGAAATTGAGTGAATGGGCAACAAAGTGGCAAATGCATTTTAACCTAAACAAGTGTAAAGTCATGCACATCGGGGCAAAGAACCCCAACTACACCTACCAATTGATGGGGTCAAAGCTTTCCGAGACAAACCAGGAAAGGGATCTCGGGGTTTTGGTGGACAGCTCAATGAAGATGTCAACCCAGTGCAGCAGCAGTGAAAAAGCAAATTCTATGCTTGGCATGATCAGGAAGGGAATCGAAAATAGGTCAGCAAATGTTGTATTACCTCTCTACAAATCGATGGTAAGGCCACATTTGGAGTACTGTGTACAATTCTGGTCTCCGCACCTCAAGAAGGATATAACGGAACTGGAAAAGGTACAGAAAAGGGCAACAAGAATGATCCAAGGGATGGAGCAGCTCCCTTATGAAACCAGGTTGCAACGCCTTGGTCTTTTCAGCCTTGAAAGACGGCGTTTAAGAGGTGACTTGATCGAAGTGTATAAAATCATGCATGGGATAGAAAAGGTGAATAAAGAAAAACTATTTTCTTTGTCACAAAACACTAGGACTAGAGGGCACTCCTGAAGCTCCAAGGTAGGAAAGTTAGGACTAATAAAGGGAAATATTTCTTCACCCAGAGGGTCATTGGGTTATGGAACTCACTTCCAGAAGAGGTTGTGACAGCGGTCAGCCTGGACAGCTTCAAGGCAGGATTAGACAGATTCATGGATACCAAGTGTATCGGTAGCTACTGAAAAGGACATTCAAGTGCCACCTCGGAGTTGGTTGAGGCAGGCAGGATTTCCCCGGGTACTGGTTGTGGGGGTCGGGAGCAGGTCAGGGTTTTGCCCTCCCTTCTGCTCGAGATCCCCATGTACAACTGGTGGGCCACTGTGTGATACAGAATGCTGGACTAGATGGGCTGAGGTCCGATTCAGCATGGCTCTTCTTATGTTCTTATGTTCTTACCCCCGATTGTAAGACGTATCGGGGGTGTCAGAGGGGTCGGCTTATATAAGCCGTACCCCGAAAGTAAGACGTACCGTGGGCGGCATGGCGTGGCTTCCTGGCTGGGCGACGAGAGGCTCCCAGAGGGGCTCAAAGGGCCCGAATCGTCCCTCCTTCCTTCCAGCGGCGCCTTCCATCCTCCTCCTCTTCCTCCCGCGCGCCCCTCTCGCCGGTTCGCCCCTCCCTTCAGTGAAGGGAGGAGGGGCGAGCCGCCGCCAGCGAGAGGGAGAAGGCGCTGGCGGAAGTCCCGCCCCAGGGCGACTCAGGCGCTTTTCCCCCGCTCGTGTTTGGAGACGCCTGAGTCGCCGGCGGGAAAACACCTGAGACTTCCGGGCGGGACTTCCTGGCGCCTCCCCTCTCTTTCTGGCGGCGGCTCGCCCCTCTCCCTTCACTGAAGGGAGGGGGCGGAACTGGCGAGAGGGAAAGGCGCCGCTGGGAGGAAGAGGAGGAGGATGGAAGGCGCCGCTGGAAGGAAGAGGAGGAAGAGAGGAGGATTCCGGCCCCTTTGAGCCCCTCTGGGAGCCTCTCGTTGCCCAGCCAGGAAGCCACGCCATGCCGCCCGCAGTAAGTCTTACTTTTATCTTACTTTCGGGTACCGTCGCCCAATATAAGACATACCCCGAAAGTGCCGTAGTGGGGATTTTGGGGGTCAAAAGAAAGTAAGACGCTGTCTTACTTTCGGGGAAACACGGTACTCCCCTGCGTTCTCACTCTCTTCCTGTAGCATTGAAGTCTCTCAGTTTCTACACAGGTCCCACTTTCCTCCCTTTCTCCGTACTTCCTTCAGCTACTGCAAAAGTGGCTTGCACGCCATTAATTGAGAAGGGCAACATTCTCCCTTCCTTCTATACAAGTTATTCATTTTTAAACTAGCTGAGGACCCGGCGGTGCCCGGGTTATTTGAGGAAGGCATTGTGTGCCAAGGTTGGTTCCTATTAGATGTTTATGTGGCTTGCAGTGGTCTCAGGAACTTAGTGAAGGTACTGCGAGTCCCATTGGCGAGTCCACCCCCCTCCAAACAGCACCAGGATGTAGAGTGGGTCATGGGGGCTCTGTGTGTCACCTTTGGTCTCGATCATTCTTTGGATGAGGGTTGCAGCGGTCTCTGGAAGTGAGGGAAGGTACTGGAAGTCCTATCATCCATGGTCCCCCTCCTTCTCAAACTGCACCAGGATGTAGAGTGGGTCATGGGGGTTCTGTGTGCCAAGTGTGGTCTAGATTTGTAGGGGCAGTCATTGGATGAGGGTGGTCAGGTGTGGGCCAAAAAGTCAAGTAAAGTGAAGTCCCAATCCATGGTCCTAACACCAGGATGTATCCCAAGTTTGAGCTGAGGCCTGGTCAGGAAAATCAGGAAAGCCAACAGTATCCCATGAGCTGAGGCCTAGTCAGGAAAGTCAAGTTAAGGAAGCCTAACAGTATCCTATGAGCTGAGGCCTAGTCAGGAAAGTCAAGTTAAAGAAGCCTAACAGTATCCCATGAGCTGAGCCCTAGTCAGGAAAGTCAAGTTAAGGAAGCCTAACAATATCCCAGGAGCTGAGGCCTAGTCAGGAAAGTCAAGTTAAGGAAGCCTAACAGTATCCCATGAGCTGAGGCCTAGTCAGGAAAGTCAAGTTAAGGAAGCCTCAGTATCCCATGAGCTGAGGCCTAGTCAAAGTCAAAAACTGCACCAGGATGTAGAGCTGAGGCCTAGTCAGGGTACTCTGTGAGCCAAGTTTGAGCTGAGGAAAGTCAGAAAATTTGAGGAAGCTGCAATCCTTGAGCTGAGGCCTGTCAGGAAAGTCAAGTTGAGGAAGCCTAACAGTATCCCATGAGCTGAGGCCTGAGTCAGGAAAATCAAGTTAAAAGCAAACAGTATCCTGAGCTGAGGCCTGAAGGAAAGTACTTAAAGTCCCATCATCCATGAGCTGAGGCCTAGTCAGGAAAATCAAGTTCAGGAAGCCTAACAGTATCCCATGAGCTGAGGCCTAGTCAGAAAAGTCAAGTTAAGGAAGCTTGTTATCGCATGAGCTGGGGCCTGGTCAGGAAAATCAAGTTGAGGAAGCCTAACAGTATCCCATGAGCTGAGGCCTAGTCAGGAAAGTCAAGTTAAGGAAGCCTAACAGTATCCTATGAGCTGAGGCCTAGTCAGGAAAGTCAAGTTAAGGAAGCCTAACAGTATCCCATGAGCTGAGGCCTAGTCAGGAAAATCAAGTTAAGGAAGCCTAACAGTATCCCATGAGCTGAGGCCTAGTCAGGAAAGTCAAGTTAAGGAAGCCTAACAGTATCCCATGAGCTGAGGCCTAGTCAGGAAAGTCAAGTTAAGGAAGCCTAACAGTATCCCATGAGCTGAGGCCTAGTCAGGAAAGTCAAGTTAAGGAAGCCTAACAGTATCCCATGAGCTGAGGCCTAGTCAGGAAAATCAAGTTGAGGAAGCCTAACAGTATCCTATGAGCTGAGGCCTAGTCAGGAAAGTCAAGTTGAGGAAGCCTAACAGTATCCCATGAGCTGAGGCCTAGTCAGGAAAATCAAGTTAAGGAAGCCAAACAGTATCCCATGAGCTGAGGCCTAGTCAGGAAAGTCAAGTTAAGGAAGCCTAACAGTATCGCATGAGCTGAGGCCTAGTCAGGAAAATCAAGTTAAGGAAGCCTAACAGTATCCCATGAGCTGAGGCCTAGTCAGGAAAGTCAAGTTAAGGAAGCCTAACAGTATCGCATGAGCTGAGGCCTAGTCAGGAAAATCAAGTTAAGGAAGCCTAACAGTATCCCATGAGCTGAGGCCTAGTCAGGAAAATCAAGTTAAGGAAGCCTAACAGTATCCCATGAGCTGAGGCCTAGTCAGGAAAAGGCCCAGTCAGGAAAATCAAGTTAAGGAAGCCTAACAGTATCCCATGAGCTGAGGCCTAGTCAGAAAAGTCAAGTTAAGGAAGCCTAACAGTATCGCATGAGCTGAGGCCTAGTCAGGAAAATCAAGTTAAGGAAGCCTAACAGTATCCCATGAGCTGAGGCCTAGTCAGGAAAGTCAAGTTAAGGAAGCCTAACAGTATCGCATGAGCTGAGGCCTAGTCAGGAAAATCAAGTTAAGGAAGCCTAACAGTATCCCATGAGCTGAGGCCTAGTCAGGAAAATCAAGTTAAGGAAGCCTAACAGTATCCCATGAGCTGAGGCCTAGTCAGGAAAATCAAGTTAAGGAAGCCTAACAGTATCCCATGAGCTGAGGCCTAGTCAGGAAAGTCAAGTTGAGGAAGCCTAACAGTATCCCATGAGCTGAGGCCTAGTCAGGAAAATCAAGTTAAGGAAGCCTAACAGTATCCCATGAGCTGAGGCCTAGTCAGAAAAGTCAAGTTGAGGAAGCCTAACAGTATCGCATGAGCTGAGGCCTAGTCAGGAAAATCAAGTTAAGGAAGCCTTGTTAATTTTGGGCCTGGTCTGTGATTTATAGGGGCTACAGTGTTGTTTGGGAAGTGAATCAGGTGAAGGTACTGCTAATCCCATCATTCGTGGCCCATCCTGCCCTAAACCACACCAGGTTGTGAAGTGGGCCATTGGTCCCTTATTTGCCAAGTGTGTTCCTTGGCAAACACACGTCATTGCTGTGGGCCGCAGTGGCTGACTGCCTGAGGCCTTTTCCTTTCCCTCTGGGTCACCTTAGAATGTTGGAGTGTGGTTGGCCAATCAGAGTCCTTTATGCCAATTCCATTTCAGTGGCAGCCAATCCCCTCTGTCTGGAGCCGTAGAATGTTGGAGTTCTGTGGCTGGCCAATCAGAGCCCTTTATGCAATTAATCCCACAGTTGCAGCCAATCGAAATGCTGGCACATATTCCTCCCGTCGCACCACCACACCATCACTCGGAAACACTGACTTTTATTATATAGATAGTTAGATAAAATACTCTACGTGGGTCTGCCTTTGAAGGCAGTTCGGAAATTGCAACTAGTCCAACGGGCGGCAGCCAGATTACTAACGGGAGCTACATACAGGGAGCATATACTACACCCCTGTTGTGTCAGGTCCACTGGCTGCCTGTCCATTTCCGAGCTCAATTCAAAGTGCTGGCTTTTACCTTTAAAGCTCTATACGGTTCTGGCCCAGCTTACTTATCCAAACGCATCTGCCACTACGTCGCACCTCATAATTTAAGATCATCCGGGGAGGCCCTGCTCTCGCTCCCGCCAACTTCTCAAACGCGGTTAGTGAGGACGAGAGATAGGGCCTCCTCGGTGGTGGCTCCCCGTCTGTGGAATGCACTTCCAAGCGACATACGATCAACCCCATCTCTCAGCAGAGCGAGGCTAGTGTAGGAGAAAAAGTAAGTGTTGGGCAGGAGGGGGAAGAAAGGGCGCGAAGGGGAAGGGGGAGGAAGAGGTCTCTATCAAAAGCTGCCCTGGGCAAACTTGGACCTTCCAGGTGTTTTGGACTTCAACTCCCACCATTCCGAGCAGCCTCAGGCCCTTCCCCCCCCTCAGCCATTTAAGCAGGAAAGGGCCTCAGGCTGTTAGGAATGGTGGGAGTTGAAGTCAAAAGCACTCAGAGGGCCAAAGTTATCCCATGCCTGTTTCAGGGACCTTAAAGTGGCGAGCCTCCTTCCAACATTGTGATTCTGGATAGAAAACAAACAACAACATAACATAACATTGTTTGAGTCCACAGTGCTCTCTGGGTGTAGGTGAACTACAACTTCCAAACTCAAGGTCAATTCCCAAGCAAACCCTTTCAGTACGTTCTGTTGGTAATGAGAGTTCAATATGCCAAGTTTGGTTCAATTCCAATGTTGAAAGAGTTCAGGATGCTCTTTGATTGTGTGTTAACTATAAATCCCTGAAACTGTAACTCCCAAATGTCAAGGTTTATTTTCCCCAAACTCCATCTGTGTTCACATTTGGGCATATTGAGTATTCATGCCAAGTTTGGTCCTGATCCAACATTGTTTCAGTCCACAGTGCTCTCTGGATATAGGTGAACTACAACTCCAAAACCCAAGGTCAATGCCCACCAAACTCTTACAGTATTTTCTCTTGGTTATGGGAGTTCTGTGTGGGAAGTTTGTGTCTTTCTGACATTCCTGCCAGGATATCTATGTTGTGTTCATCGAAACAGGCCCAGGTTTCACACTGAGTGTATAAATATATTGAAAAACATATTAACTATATGTATTACTGTGTTAGAGCGTCGTTTTGTGTCATTTTGGTTGGTGGTGTGCCCCAGGATTTTGTACATGTAAAAAGTGTGCCGCGGCTCAAAAAAGGTTGAAAAACACTGCTTTAGAGACATCTAGAAGCTTGTTTTGCTTTTGGTGCCCTATTTAGTTCTCACAACGCCTTTTCTCTGTCTTCACAGCTGGATTTTCTTGGGAAGCTTTATTTATCCCCTCTATCAAAGGTAGGCCGGTGCTTTATTTGCTCTCTCGAATGGAAACAAAACATCCTTTGGATAAAAACATAGAGTCTTGCCGTGTTCTTACTCTGGCGGCTCAGTCCATTTGCAATGCTCTCCCTTCCCTTGGATTTCAGTGGGGCAACCTCCCTTTCCGGAGGATCTGCAAGCGGTTCGGAGCGGACATCACCTGCAGCGAGGTCATTTCCTCCCAAGAGTTTTGCCAGGGGGAGCTGGAGAAGTGCGCAGAATTTTTCCACCGCCACGAATCGGAAGACTTTTTTGGCATCCAGGTAATAATAATAATAATAATAAATAAATAAATAAATAAATAAATAAACTTTATTTGTACCCCGCCACCATCTCCCCAATGGGGACTCGGGGTGGCTTACATGAGGCCGAGGCCAATAACACAACAACAAAGTAAAATCAAACATAAAACAATATAAGCTGTACCCGGCAGGCGTTGCTGTGCCCTATTTAGGAGATGCGAGAAAGTCTGAGTATGTAAGGGTTGGAATTGATGTGACTTATGATCTTGGTGGGGTCATGGCTGTGTCGTTGTGGGTTGTTCTGGTGGGTGGGATGTTGAAGTCCTGTGGAGTTGTCGGTGTGTGGTGTTGCTGGCGTTCTGCAGAGCTTGTGGATATACAATGTTTTTTGTCTTTCCGTCTGCTGTGTTGAGGTAGAGGTTCTGTGGTTTCCCAACTCTGGAGCACGCTACGTAGAGTTGTCTGTGGGAGAAGCATTCTGTGTCAAGGTCTATGCCACAGATTTGTAGTGTTTGTCCTTGGGCCTTGTTTATGGTGATGGCAAAAGCTAGTGTAGTGCAGTGTCTTTCTGTTCTGGTGTTTGTTCTGCCCTTTTTTTGTTTGATGTATGTAGTGTTGCAAGTGTGTCGTCCGATGCTGTTCTTTTTTAGGAGGCATGGCTTGTCTTTTGGGTCAGCTTATGCCTGTGTGGAAGGAAGGAATGGCATACAAATGGGTTGAGCAGTAGATGCAAGGTTGTGTTATGCGTATTGTGTTGTGTGTAGGTATTACTTTTGTGTTATTCTGGGGGTATGTGTTTGTCAGTGGTGCCTGTGTCCCTGGTGCCCTATTTGTCTCCCTCCTAGATCTTGACCGTGGCAGTTTAACCCTCAACTGAAATCACTCAGCATTCTAAGTGGCTTTGCCCACCGTCACTATGGTAACTGATGTTGGTTTCGCTGGCTGCCGCAGAGGATGCTGGGAAATGTCATTTTATTTTTAATCGTTGTTTTGGGGGCCTTCTAGGTTTTGGGGGGGAAGTTTCTTTGCTAAAAACCTTCCTTGCCTGAGGCCTATTTGTGTTGGCAAGTTTGGTGTCTCTGCCTTGGAAGGTTTCTCTGTCTCTGTCAGTCGTTCGACGATGGGACCTCCTTTATATAATAGATTACATAAAACGTAAGCTATAAAATACTACAACCAATTAAAATTACAATAAAATAAAACCATTCATGCCACAAAATAATAATAATAATAATACACTTTATTTATATTCCACTCTTCTCTCCCCGAAGGGGACTCAGAGCGGATTAGAGGTACACATTCTTAGCAGACAATACTTTCCGTTTCCACAGACACACATATAGACGAACAGAGGCAAACTCTGGCCACCAGGGGAGCTGGCGCGCTCCTCATCTCTTTATTTATATTCCGCTCTTCTCACCCCGAAGAGGACTCAGAGCGGATTACAGACACACATACTTAGAAGACGATCCCTGCCATTTCCACAATACACACATATAGACGAACAGAGGCAAACTCTGGCCACCAGGAGGAGCTGGCACAAAACAACAGTGTGTATATACCAGATGGTATTAGACTATATATGCTAGTGCATGTAAGGAATAACACAACCCCCGCAGATAAGAAAATAGTAAATCTATTGGTGCATCAAAAAGTTCTAGTCACAAAGTAACATGGATAGTACAGATACAATGTGGGAAAGCAAGACGCATACAATCAGCCCCCCAATGTACTTGCATGTAGATATTAGTAGTGCTGAAAGGCGTAACAGTATGATGGAAAGGCAGGTGTGAGCTGCTCGGGTTCGGCGTAGGCCGGTCCGGCAAGGTGGGCAGCGTTCCCTGATGACGTGTGTGGGCGCCCGCACTGGATGTCGTCGACGTGATGAATGATAGACGTCAGCACGTAAGGGGCGTGGGGAGGCCTGGACGGGTGCGGTGACGTCGAGGGGGAAATCCCCAATGGGAAATCCCAGGCGCTCCCTTGCGTCTTCTCGCGAGGAAACCCAAAGCTCTCTTCCCCTCTGGCAAAGTAGACCAGGCGTGTCAAAGGCGGCCCACAGGTTGGAATCCCGGGAGCCAAGACACGGAAGGGGATGGTGGGATATCAAGTGGGGTGGGTTGGATTCACAAACATACAAATAGCAGTCTAATAAACGGCATCAATGCCCATTGAGGGAAAATTCCCCCAAGACTCGTGTGTGGGAGGAGGCGGTGTGGCTCCCTCTCAACACATAGGCTTGGTGTATAGCAGAGCCAGGAGGAGCTGACGCACTCCTCATCTCTTTATTTATATTCTGCTCTTCTCACCCCGAAGGGGACTCAGAGCGGATTACAGGTACACATACTTAGCAGACAATCCCTGCCGTTTCCACATACACACATATAGACGAACAGAGGCAAACTCTGGCCACCAGGGGGAGCTGACGCACTCCTCATCTCTTTATTTATATTCCGCTCTTCTCACCCCGAAGGGGACTCAGAGCAGATTACAGGTACACATACTTAGCAGACAATCCCTGCCGTTTCCACATACACACATATAGATGAACAGAGGCAAACTTTGGCCACCAGGGGGAGCTGACGCACTCCTCATCTCTTTATTTATATTCCGCTCTTCTCACCCCGAAAGGGACTCAGAGCGGATTACAGGTACACATACTTAGCAGACAATCCCTGCCACTTCCACATACACACATATAGATGAACAGAGGCAAACTTTGGCCACCAGGGGGGAGCTGACGCACTCCTCATCTCTTTATTTATATTCCGCTCTTCTCACCCCGAAGGGGACTCAGAGCGGATTACAGGTACACATACTTAGCAGACAATCCCTGCCGTTTCCACATACACACATATAGATGAACAGAGGCAAACTTTGGCCACCAGGGGGAGCTGACGCACTCCTCATCTCTTTATTTATATTCCGCTCTTCTCACCCCGAAAGGGACTCAGAGCAGATTACAGGTACACATACTTAGCAGACAATCCCTGCCGTTTCCACATACACACATATAGATGAACAGAGGCAAACTTTGGCCACCAGGGGGAGCTGACGCACTCCTCATCTCTTTATTTTATATTCCGCTCTTCTCACCCGAAAGGGACTCAGAGCGGATTACAGGTACACATACTTAGCAGACAATCCCTGCCACTTCCACATACACACATATAGATGAACAGAGGCAAACTTTGGCCACCAGGGGGAGCTGACGCACTCCTCATCTCTTTATTTATATTCCGCTCTTCTCACCCCGAAGGGGACTCAGAGCGGATTACAGGTACACATACTTAGCAGACAATCCCTGCCGTTTCCACATACACACATATAGACGAACAGAGGCAAACTTTGGCCACCAGGGGGAGCTGACGCACTCCTCATCTCTTTATTTATATTCCGCTCTTCTCACCCCAAAGGGGACTCAGAGCAGATTACAGGTACACATACTTAGCAGACAATCCCTGCCGTTTCCACACACACACATATAGACGAACAGAGGCAAACTTTGGCCACCAGGGGATCTTCTCACCCCGAAAGGGACTCAGAGCGGATTACAGGTACACATACTTAGCAGACAATCCCTGCCGTTTCCACACACACACATATAGACGAACAGAGGCAAACTTTGGCCACCAGGGGGAGCTGACGCACTCCTCATCTCTTTATTTATATTCCGCTCTTCTCACCCCGAAGGGGACTCAGAGCAGATTACAGGTACACATACTTAGCAGACAATCCCTGCCGTTTCCACATACACACATATAGATGAACAGAGGCAAACTTTGGCCACCAGGGGGAGCTGACGCACTCATCTCCCAGCGTCCCTTGTTTTTCCTTCCGCATTCCTCAGCGATTCCTGGAGTTCTTTAATGGCCTCATAATTCAGTCAAAATTTGCCTCCCCACTTAATGTGGTACCTTTATCTTCTACTTGACAGATGCAACTGTCTTTTGGGCTGCAAAGGTCGACAGCAGGCTACACTTAAAGGTCGAGCACCCACTTCAACCCGGGCAGGCCTCGAACTCATGACCTACTGGTCAGAGAGATCTTATGCAGCTGACACTTTGAGGAATATAAATAAAGTAAATAATAATAATAATAATAATAATGGAAGAAAAAACTATTTGAGGTTACTTGGGGTTCTGGGATATGTGTGGGGGTGGCATTGGGGATACTTTTCACGTTGGGTTCTTTTCTGGCTCTGGGCAGTCTGACTGACTGACTGACTGACTTTATTATTTCTGAGTCGCCCTCCACGTTAGTGCTCCGGGCGACTTACACATAGCAATTCAACAATTAAAAATATTAAAAATATTAAAAATTAGATTAAAATATTTAGGGGTTAAATGCAAGGGCCAGGCTCAGGTAGTTGAGTTCCTGGTTCTGCATTAGCCATGGGCTTTCCTAAATAGCCAGGTCTTTAGAGCGGTCAGGAACTGGGGCAGGTCGAGGAGGCTCTCTGGTCCGGTGGCATCGAGTTCCAGAGAACGGGGGCCACAATGGAGAACGATCTCCGTCCTCGTGGCCCCCAGGTGGGCCTCTTTCACGCCCGGGACGCAAAGGAGGTTCTTGTTTGCCGGCCGCGGTGTCCTTGAGTAGGCAGGCATCAGCAAGCGGTCCTTTAGGTATGTTGGGCCCCGGCCCCGTAGGGCTTTGAAAGCCAAGGTCAGGGTCTTATGTAAGGCTCTATACTCAACGGGCAGCCAGTGCAGGCGCTGCAGAGATGGTGTCATGTGGCATCTCATCGATGTTCCTGTGAGAAGCCTGGCGGCTGCGTTCTGCACAATCTGGATCCTGCGGGTTAGTGACCGGGGCAGACCCACATATAGGCGTTACAGTAATCCAGCCATGATGTAACCGTGGCATGGATTACTGTAGCTAGCGATCCGTCGGGAGGTAGGGTGCCAGTTGTCTCGCTGGCGCAGGTGGAAGAAGGCCCTTTTGCTCGTGGAGGCAACCTGGGCCTCCATCGACAATTTGGAGTCCAGGATAACACCAAGGCTCTTTACTGAGGGAGACGGAATCACTGGTTCCCTTCGAAGGGGGCAGTGGAAAGGTGGTTCTGGGCGGCCCGGCCATAAGATCTCCGTCTTTGATGGATTTATTTTGAGTTTGTGGGCACGGAGCCATTTTGTTACTGCTTCCAGACCTCGAGTGAAGTTTTCGGGCACCGGTTGCGCCAGGCTCCAGCTTCAGCAGGAGCTGAGTGTCATCGGCATATTGGTAGCACCCTAGGCCGAAGCTCGGGCTATACCAGCCAAAGGCCAGACATAGATGTTGAACAACGTTGGTGATAATATGGCGCCCTGGGGTACTCCGCACTCGAGGAAAGATTTCCTAGAAGTTTGGCCTAGCCATTCAACTCGCTGGCTACGTCCGCGCAGGAAGGAGCTAATCCAAGCTAAAGCTGCTCCTTGTATCCCTATGGTGGCAAGTTGTCATGTCAGCATGTCGTGGTCCACCGTATCGAATGCAGCGGTAAGGTCCAATAGTACCAGAACTACTGAGCCTCCCTTGTCTAATTGGCAGCGGATATCGTCCGAGATGGCCACCAGGACGGTCTCGGTCCCGTGCCCGGGGCGAAACCCTGATTGAAAGAGGTCCAAGCCATCTGAGGTCTCAAGGAAGTTTTGTAGCTGGGTTGCTGCCGTGCGTTCGATCAGCTTACTGAGAAACGGGAGGTTTGAGACGGGACGGTAGTTCGCTGGCATCGCAGGGTCCAGGTTGGCTTTTTTCAAGAGTGGGCGGACCAAGGCTTCTTTCAGGGCATCCGGGAAAATTCCCTGCTCCAGTCGATTCAGAGCTTGATCCTATCTTGGGTTGTCAACCTGGCTCTGCTGAAGGGAAGTAAGACAGTGATCCCTTAGGACTGTCTTTTCTTACGGGATTTGGGGTTGCACGATTTCCTTGTGTGGGCTGGTTGTTCTGTGAGTTTCCATGTCTTCACCCTGCAGATAGAAGGATCTGCTCCCGACCACATGCTCAGATGTGTAGAACTCCTCAATGAGAGGACCCAAGTGGATTTTGTGGACATTAACGCCGAAGGTTCCCTGTTGTATGACACGGTATGTCAACGATGTATCTCTGTAACTATTTAGGGCAGTGTTTCCCAACTTTTTTTGAGTTGCGGCACACTTTTTACATTTGCAAAATCCTGGGGCACACCACCAACCAAAATGACACAAAATGACACTCTAACACAGTAATACATATAGTTAATATGTTTTTAAATGTATTTATACACTCAGTGTGAAACCTGGGCCTGTTTCAATGAACACAACATAGATATCCTGGCAGGAATGGCAGAAAGACACAAACTTCCCACACAGAACTCCCATAACCAAGAGAAAATGCTATAAGAGATTAGTGGGTATTGACCTTGAGTTTTGGAGTTGTAGTTCACCTATATCCAGAGAGCACTGTGGGCTCAAACAATGTTGGATCGGGACCAAACTTGGCATGAATACTCAATATGCCCAAATATGAACGCAGATGGAGTTCAGGGGAAATAGACCTTGACATTTGGGAGTTGTAGTTGCTGGGATTTATAGTTCCCCTACAATCAAAGAGCATTCTGAACCCCACCAATGATAGAACTGGGCCAAACCCACACACAGAACCTCCAGGAGGCTTGAGGAGGTCTCTACTTGGGGAAAGGGAGGCGGGCCTTCCCAATGCATGGAGAGGGAGAGACCAAGTAGACAACGGGTGGGGAGGGGTGTGTGTTTGTAATTGTGTGCCTTTATTGAGGTACGTTTCTTAGGGTTTTTATACTTCAACGCACTAGACCCTTCCTCCCCCCCTTCCTGGACGTTCCAATTTCCCACGGCACACCTGATGATCGCTCACGGCACACTAGTGCGCCCCGGCACACTGGTTGGGAAACACTGCTTTAGGGGATGCCCAATGGTTTGTTTTCTTGCCTTATGTGAAGGTACGAGGGCGGGTGAAGAAGTCTGTGACTTTTTGAATGAAACACAGGTTTTTGGATTTTAAAAAATCATTTTATTTTTCAACGTTGTCTCCTTGGAGCTCTATACACTTTGTCCAACGTTTCTCCAATATTTTTATCCCTTCCAAAAATAAGATTTATTAGGTATTTGTTTGTGAGATGATTTCATCGTTTAAGTCAAATCTCTTTCCGCCGAGCCATTTCTTCAGGTTTGGAAACAAGAAATAGTCACTCGTGACTAAATCTGGAGAATAGGGCGGATGAGGGAGCAATTTGTATCCCAATTCATGGCAACTGCACGTGTGCACCCTTGCATTGTCCTGGTGCAAAAGAACTTTTTTCTTGGCCAAATGCGGTCGTTATTTTTCCCAAATCCTAATTAAATCGACCCAATAAGTTGGCATAATATTCGCCATTGATTGTTTTACCCTTTTGAAGGTAGTCAATGTGGATTATACCGCGTGCGTCCCAAAAAACGGTCGCCATGGCTATATTGGCTGACAAACCCACCTCGACCTTCTTTGGCGCTGATTCACCCCGAGAAACCCACTGTTTCGACTGCTGTTTGGTCTCTGATGTGTTGTGGTGGATCCACGTTTCGTCCACGGTTACGAAACGGCGCAAAAACTCGTCCATATTGTGGTTGAACAACGCCAAACACTCCTGCGAAACTGTCACACGATTGCGTTTGTGGTCAAGTGTGAGCAAACGCGGCACCCATCTTGCGGAAAGCTTTCTCCTACCCAAGTGATCATTTAAAATTGAAACCACTGAGCCACGTGAGATGCCTACGGCTCCCACAATCTCTCGCACTTTCAATCTCCAATTGGCCAACACCATATCGTGAATTTTTTCAATTGTTTCGGGTGTAGAGACTCTTCGGCGTTGAGTATTTATGTCACAGCGGATAGGCAACAGAAATATAGAAGTTTAATTCCCCATCGGCCCAAAAACTCCAGTCTCTGTTCGAGTGAATAATGAAACTCTCATTCAATTCACAAGGTAAATATATAACTTTGTATTGAATTGTATTTAACAATAACTGGCAAAACATCGAAAAACAACAGCCATCACAGCTACCTTTCTAAACATCCTTTCCTCACAGATATTAAATCCCAACTGACAAATCCCAACTGTCACTTTGTAACGGAAATTCCTCAAGGTTCCATTTAGCAGTCTTGAGACAGCACCATCTGGTGTCAAACATGTCACACTGCAGGTCATCTCAAACTGCAAAAATATATCTTGTGCTGACTCATGAATTGCTATTCAAAATGCAATAATCTGACGGAGACCTCAACTGGGCGCCCAGAACATTCGGCATCTTCCGTGCTTGTACGGCCACAACAAAATTCAGAAAACCACTTTTTTACCCTTGAAATTGATGGTGCAGAGTCCCCATCGTATTGATCAAGCTTAGCCTTGGTTTGAGGATGGGTTTTTTTCCGCAAAAAAAAAAAAAGCTTAATGAGCAAACGAAATTCACTTTTTTCCATTTTCTCCTCAAATCACGCGGTAGTCTGCTATCAATGGCTGTCAAACACAAACTAAATGACGCAGCTTGTTCAAATTTTGACAGGAGTCAACTGACAGGTGCCTGTCGACAGGAGCAGTGTCACCTTTTCAGTTAAGAGGCGGGACATTCAAAAAGTCACGGACTTACTGACCCGCCCTCGTAGAAAACCATCAGGCAGACTTTTGAAGGTCTTTTCAAAGTGTCTCTTTCTTTTTTTTTTGCTTTTCCAGAACAGAGGCTGTGCGTTAATGGAGCATCCCGACATGTTTGAAAGGATTGTCCGTGGCATGGATTACGTACGTTGGGCAGCTGGGCCGAGAACTCTCCTATCCTCCTTTGCAGATGGATGTTCTCTGCACTTGAGTCCCCTTCAGCCAGGGAAAGGAAGTGGGCTCTTTTCTGCTCTCCCGAAGCATCCGATGGTTTCCTGGCACATCACACTGCGTTGCGTTTCTCTTGTTGTTAGGTGTCGAACGTTCCTATAACAGTGAAGCTGAGGAGCGGCATATCCCCGAAAGAGAATCTGGCTCACACCCTCATTCCCAATCTCCGTCATTGGGGAGCTGCTATGGTCACGGTATAGTAACCCCGTTCTGTCTTTTTCTTCTCGGGCCTGCAGTCAAAAAATTGATTTTGTCACTTGGGAGTTGTAGTTGCTGGGATTTATAGTTCACCATTCCAGCATTGGTAGACTTTCCACAAGGTCCCCATGACATTTTCACAAAGAAACTACAACAATAATAATGTTGTTGTTATTATTATTATTATCATGCATTCCTGTTTACCGTATTTTTCGCACCATAAGACGCAGTTTTTTTCCTCCCAAAGTGGGATGAAAAATCAGCTGCGTCTTATGGAGCGAAGATGCAGGCCGGGGGGGGGGGGGGAGGCGCTGGAGCAGAGGGAGGGCGGCGATATACTCACCCTGTCGCTGCCTCTCCTCTTCTCTGGTCCGTTGCGGCGGCGGAGGGACGCTGCCTCACTCCCCCTCTGGCTCCTTTTCCTTCCCCCCCACCTTTGCTTCGCTCGAGGAAAGGTGGGGGCAAAGGAAAAGGAGCCAGGGAGAGTCAGCCAGGGTCGCGTCAGAGCTGACGCGACCTGGTTCACTCCCCTCTGGCTCCTTTTCCTTCCCCCACCTTGGCTTCGCTCGAGGAAAGGTGGGGGCAAAGGAAAAGGAGCCAGGGGAGGAGTCAGCCAGCGTCGCGTCAGAGCTGACGCGACGCTGGCTGACTCCTCCCCTGGCTCCTTTTCCTTCGCCCCCACCTTTGCTTCGCTCGAGGAAAGGTGGGAGGGAAAGGAAAGGAGCCAGGGGAGGAGCCAGCCAGACGCACCTGCTGATAAGATTTACCTAGATTTTAGAGGGGGAGCGAAAATATTTTTTTTTCTATTTTCCTCCTCTAAAATCTAGGTGCGTCTTATCAGCAGGTGCGTCTTATGGAGCGAAAAATACGGTATGTCTTCCCGGACTTACGGTTCCAGTAGACGGGGTAGCACTCTGCGTTGGTCACGTCCCCCTCGTAGAGGCCTCCTCGGACACAGACAGGCTCAGGGGCCTCTCCTCCTCCTTTCTCCTTTTCTTCTCCTTCCCTTCGTCGCCACCAGAGCCGCCTTCTCCTCAAGGACGGCGGGGGCGGAGGGGGGCCTCACCACCACCTCTACCACGAAGACGACTTAGATTGATGATGAAGACGAGGAGGAGGATGGCGAGGCCAACAAGGCCGACAGTGGAGGCCTCGCCAGCAGCGAGAGCGCCGAGAGCGGCGGAGCGGCGGCTTCTCCTTCTCAGCAGTGCCCGAGGGACGACTTTTTCAGCAGGCTCCTCATCGTCCCTAGGCCCGGCCCGCTGCTGCTACGAGGTGGTCCGCGAGCTGGGCCCCGAGGAGGTGCGCTGGTTCTACTGCGAGGAGCGCAAGAGCTGGAAGCCCTTCCCTACAATGAAGACGACTTAGATTGATGATGAAGACGACGAGAAGGATGGCGAGGCCGACGGGGGAGGCCTCGCCAGCAGCGAGCGCCGGCGGCGTCTCCTCCTCGGTGGTGCCCGGGCCTAGGGACGACTCGTAGCAGCAGCGGGCCGGGCCTAAGGACGACGAGGAGCCCGCCGAAGAAGTCGTCCCTCGGGCCCGCTTGCGAGGCTCCGGCACTGCCTCGGAGGAGAAGCCGCCACTCTCGGCACTCTCGGTGCTGGCGAGGCCTCCCCAATCGGCCTCTTCGGCCTTGCCATCCCCCTCGTCGGCCTTGCCATCCTCCTCCTTGTCTTCACCATCAATCTAAGTTGTCTTCGTTGTAGAGAAGGGCTTCCAGCTCTTGCGCTCCATGCGGTAGAAGCAGCGCACCTCCTCGGGGCTCAGCTCGCGGACCACCTCGTAGCAGCAGCGGGCCAGGCCTAGGAACAACGAGGAACCCGCCAAAGAAGTCGTCCCTCGGGCCCGCTTGCGAGGCTCCGGCACCGCCAAGGAGGAGAAGCCGCCGCTCTCGGCACTCGCTGCCGGCGAGGCCTCCCCCATCGGTCTCGTCGGCCTTGCCATCCTCCTCGTCGTCTTCATCATCAATCTAAGTCGTCTTAGTTGTAGACGTGGTGGTGAGGCCCCCCTCCGCCCTCGCCATCCATGAGGAGAAGGCGGCTCCGGCAGCGGCTCCGGCAGCGAGGCCTGCTGCCCTGAGGGGAAGATGAGGGGCGGTGCGGAGGCGTTCGGCGCCAGGAGAGAAGCAGCGGAGGCGGCGGCAAGGGAGGCGGGAGTGGCAAGTGCAGCCTCAGGCCCGGCTGAGGCCTAGTCGGTGCCGCCTCTGCCGCCTCTTTCTCCTCAAAGGCCCTCCAGGCCACCACTGAGTGAGGAGGGGGAAGAAAGGGTATTCCCCGAGGCACACCTGATGATCGTTCACGGCACAACGGTCGGAAAACACTGTCTTACAAAAACATATAAAACCGATATATCTTAAAACAACCCATCTGTCCTTTAAAATCCATCACTTAGAAATTTGTAATGGAGTTTTGTACAGAGTCTAAAGTGGATGACAAACCATGAAAATAGCAAATTGCCGGTGCCTTCCGTTGTGTCGTCCACTTTATCGAGCATTCCCAAAAAAGTCACAGATCCAAAGTGCAACTGTTAAAACATCGAAAGCTCAAGTGCAGATAATGATATGACCTAAGTTAATACTTCTGACCCTCTCAGCTTCACGGGCGGGCAAAAAAAACCCAATTCTATTTGCCAGCGGACTGGGACTACATATCACGCTGTGCCAGGATCGCCAGACCGATGCCGCTTTTCGGTAAGCCATGTTTATGTCACCTTTTCTTTGTTCCTCTGCATTGGTTGGGCTCTTCTCCATCGGGATTCCTAGAGAGAGGCCACAGGAGTCCAATCTGCAAATCGCCCCATCCTCTAAAAACAGTGCTGTCCAACGACTTCCAACTCACGGGCCGGAAGAAGTGTCACTGATCACCTCGGGGCCGTGGGTGATCAGTGAGCAGGGGCGGGGCCACGCGTGGGGGGCGGGGGCGGGGTGGGGCGGGGCGGGGCGGCACCAAGGGCAGCGCGTCATGCCAGGCCTCTGGCGCGCTGCCCTTGGCGCCGCCTCTGCTCCTTTTCACCATCTCCCCGCCCTAGGGAGGGGAGCCGGCTGGAGCAGAAGGCGGCGCCAAGGGCAGCGCCAGAGGCCTGGCATGACGCGCCTGCCCTTGGCGCCGCCTATTGCTCCTTTCGCCGGCTCCCGCCTTTCCTAGGGAGGGAGCCGGTGCGGAGCAGAAGGCGCGCCAAGGGCAGCGCGTCAGAGGCCTGGCGTGACGCGCTGCCCTTGGCACCGCCTACTGCTCCTTTTCGCGTGGAGAGAGGGACGAGGGGCGGTGCAGGGAGGAGGAGCTAGCTCTCTTCCTCCTCCCTGCCCCGCCTCCCCCTCCCCCCCCGGCCGGGGGGCATAGCGGGGGCCGTGTCCAACAGGCTGGGGGCCATGTACGGCCCCCGGGCCGTCAGTTGGACAGCCCTGCTCTAAAAGTCAAAATAACAATTGTGGAGTGCTGGCAGCATACGTATTTCAAAACCCACGACAAATATATTTTAGAAAAAATATCCCAACTTCTTTGAATACTGAGGCAGGGCGCTTTCTATGGGGGGATATTTTCAAGCTGCAAATGATTGATTCAATGGGCACAGAATTCATGGATACGGATGGTTGACTGTATACAGCAGACCTGGGCATCTTATGGCCCGCGGGTCCCGGGAAGGAATGCCCTCCCTCTCTCCCTCCCTCCCTCCCTCAAGCCTTCGTTCTTCCATCCCATCTAGAGAGGCCTCTCGCCCTGACCTCTCCTAAGTGCTCGAAAGAAGGCCCACGCCTTGGAACTGGGCGCTTCCCCTTTAAACATGCAAATGAGCCCCGCGCGAGGGCGGGAGGGCCCTTCCCCCTGAGTGACAGCCAATCAGCCCTTTCCCGGGCGGCCAATTGGGAGCGCGCCTGCTCCGCAGAGGCCCCAACCCTTGCTTCCCAGAAGCCGCCTCTTCTTCTCGGGAGGAAGGGAGGGCATTGGTGCAGGCCCGGATTACCCATAAGGCCTAGGGGCGCAAGCCAAGAGGGGCGCATTTCACACATCCCCAAAAAACCCACAACGCAACTCTCTCTCTCTCTTGGAGGAGGGCGGGGGGAGAGCGTTGCGAGGGAGCGGGGGAGGAGAGAATGGCACCCCCCCTTGTCAAGGAAGGAGGGCACGAAGAAGGAGAGGCGGAGGGAAGCCCCACCCCCGGGGCCGATGTCGTCCCCAGGGACGGGGCTTCCCTTCCTCCTCCCCGCGCGCATCCTCATGAGTCAGGGAAGGAGGGCGCGCCGTGAAGAGGAGGAGGCGGAGGGAAGCCCCGCCCCCAGGGCTGATGCCGGCACCCGGGGCGGTGCTTCCCTTCCTTCCTCCTCCTCGCGTGCGCACGCCTTCCTTGACTCAAGGAAGGATGGCGCGCAGCGCCACGAGAAGGAGGAGGTGGGGGGGGGTGCGGTAGAGGTTGGTTTGGGGGCGTAATTGCTAAGTGTGGCCTAGGGCGCCAAAAGGGGTTAATCCGGGCCTGCGTTGGTGACGCCACTCAGGCCACGCCCCTTTCACCGCCGGCGCCATTTTGGAAGGAAGAAGCATGAGCGACGGAGGCCTGTTTTGGAGGTGAGAGAGGGGCGGCCGTTGAGGGAGGCAGGGGAGGACAGGCCCCGGGGGTGGCCGCGGGAATGGAGTGACCCCTCCCTCCGCGGCGGAGTCTGAGGGAGAACGACCAGGCCCGGCCGCCCTCTGCCCCCCCCCCAAATAGGGGTTCCTGACAGGAAATAATAAGAAGAGGGGGGAGGGGACAGTTCCACCCATATGCTGATAATGTAATGTAATATATTGTGTACTAGCTGTACCCGGCACGCGTTGCTGTGCCTTATTTAGGAGATGCGAGAAAGTCTGAGTATGTAAGGGTTGGAATTGTTGTTAGTTATGGTGTTGTTGGGGTCATGGCTGTGTCATTGTGGGTTGTTCTGGTGGGTGGGATGTTGAAGTCCTGGGGAGTTGTTGGTGTGTGGCGTTGCTGCCGTTCTGCATAGCTTGTGGATATACAATGTTTTTTGTCTTTCCGCCTGCTGTGTTGATGTAGAGGTTGATGCTTGTGTGGGTGGGGTACTTTGGAAGTGAGTGGAAGTACTTGAAATCCCATTATCCATGGTGTGTCCTCCTCTGAACTGCAGTCGGATGGAGTGTGGGTCATGGGGGGCATTGTGTGCCAAGTTTGGTCTTTATCGGTCTTTGTTCTGGGCCACAGTGGTCTGTGGGGAATGATGGGTTTTGAAGTAGTACAAATCCCATTATCCATGGAGGTACTTCAAGTCCCATAATCCATGGTCCATCCTCCTCCAAACTGTAGTAGAATGTAGCGTGGGTCATAGGGGCTCTGTGTGCCAAGGTAGGTTACTGTAAATTCAGGCCATACACAATGTCCCATGAGCTGAGTCCTAGTCAGGAACAGCAAGTTAATGAAGCCTTACTGTCAACTCAGGCCATACACAATGTCCAATGAGCTGAGGCGTAGTCGGGAGAATCAAGTTAATGAAGCCTTACTGCCAATTCAGAGCGTAAACAGCATTCCATTAAGTGAGGCCTAGTCAGGGAAATTAAGTTAATGAAGCCTTACTGTCAATTTTGGGCGTGGTCTGTGATTTGTAGGGGTGTAAATTTTCTGTGGGAAGTGAATTGGGTGTTTGTGTTTGTGCCTCAGCCCTTTGCCTTATCCTCCTCTGACAGTTTATTATGGGTCGGAATGTTCATGTTGGCTGGCCAGTACAGGAGTTATGCAAATCCGCCCTTATTGGCAGCCAATCATGTTGTCAGAATGTAGAGGCTGGGAGAGTCGTTGGCAGCCCCGGAGGATGCTGGGAAATGTAGGGTTTTACTCGTGGTTTTGGGGGCCTTTTAGGTTTTTTTGGGGGAGTTTCTTTGCTACAAACATACCTTGCTTGAGGCCTATTTCTGTTGGCAAGTTTGGTGTTTCTGCGTTGTAAGGTTTCTCTGTTTGGGACGGTCGTTCCATGACGGGAACCCCTTTATATAATAGATACCTATAATAATTATAATGTAATAATAATGTGATATTATAATTATATATTTATATTACATGTAACATTACCAATAACATGGCCATATAATGGCCTAGTACAATATAGTCCTAGATAAAGAGAAGGCTGAGAGGAGGAGGCAGGGTGAGGGGGGCCATGGATCAATATCTCCTAAAGAGGAGGGAGGAGGGGGGCTTCCTTTCCGCCGCCCTGGAGAGAGAGAGAGAGGTGAGGGAGCCACGGAGCCATGGCCACAAACTACAGGAAAGGAAGGCGGTTCTGTCTGAACATCATGAGGAAGAACTTCCTGACTGTGTGTGAGAAAGAGAGAGCTGTTCAGCAGTGGAACTCTCTGCTGCCCTGGAGGGAGGGAGTGTGGTGGAGGCTTTGAAGCAGAGGCTGGGTGGCCATCTGTCAGGGGTGCTTCGCATCTCCACCTCTGACATTCAACCTGACTTTGATGCATTTGTTAAAGACGAACAGAGACTTGATTTCTCTCAATGAATAAGAAAAAAAACTGAATAACAGCTAAGGACCCGGCGGTGCCCAGGTTAATTGAGAAAGGCATTGTGTGGCAAGGTTGGTCTTTATCAGTTGGTTATGTGGCTTGCAGTGGTCTCTGGAAGTTAGTGAGGGTACTGCGAGTCCCATCGTCCATGGTCCATCCTTCTCCAAACTGCACCAGGATGTAGAGTGGGTCATGGGGGCTCTGTGTACCAAGTGTGGTCTTGATCAGTCATTGGATGAGGGTCGTAGCGGTCACAGGAAGTGAGTGAAGGTACTTCAAGTCCCATCATCCGTGGTCCGTCCCACCCAACACTGCACCAGGATGTAGAGTGGGTCATGGGTACTCTGTATGCCAAGTTTGGGCCTGGTCTCTGATTTGTAGGGGCTGCAATGTTCTGTGGGAAATGAATTGGGTGAAGGTACTGCAAATCCCATCATTTTTTAGCCATCCTGCCGTAAACCGCAGCAGGTTTCTAAAGTGGGCCGTTGGGCCTCTGTGTACCAAGTTTGGTCCTGATTTGTCATTGGTGTGGGCCACAGTGCTCTAAGGAAGTGAATTAAAGTACTGCAAGTCCCATCATCCATGGTCCATCCTCCCTCAAACTGCACCAGGATGTAGAGTGCATCTTTGGGGGGGGGGGGGGGTCTATGTGCCAAGTTTGGTCTTGTTCTGTCATTGTTGGGGGCCTAGTCAGGAAAATCAAGTTGAGGAAGCCTAACAGTATCCCATGAGCTGAGGCCTAGTCAGGAAAATCTAGTTAATGAAGCCTTGCTGTCAATTTTGGGCTTGGTCCGTGATTTATAGGGGCTACAGTGTTGTTTGGGAAGTGAATCAGGTGAAGGTACTGCAAATCCCATCATTCGTGGCCCATCCTGCCCTAAACCACACCAGGTTGTGAAGTGGGCCATTGGGCCCCTGTGTGCCAAGTTTGGTCCTGATCCGTCATTGCTGTGGGCCGCAGCGGCTGACTGCCTGAGGCCTTTCCTTTTCCCTCTGCGTTACCTTAGAATGTTGGATTGTAGATGGCCAATCGGAGTCTTTTATGCAAATACTCCCTCAGTGGCAACCAATCCCCTCTGTCCGTTGCCTTAGAATGTTGGAGTTCTGAGGCTGGCCCAATCAGAGTCCTTTATGCAAATAATCCCACAGTGGCAACCAATCGAAACGCTGCCACATATTCCTCCGCACCTCCCGCCGCAAACACTGACTTTGTATACATAGATTAAAGAAATTCCATTGATATTATGTAGAATGCATAATATCAATGGTGCGGCCCTCCATAATATTTTTTGGCTCTCGTGTGGCCCCTTGGAAAAAATAAGTTCATAACTTCACAGTGGAAGGACAATAGGTAGGCTATCAGTTGGTTGTCGGCCTTCCTTATCTGTATCGGAGAATAGGGTTCCATTTTGCAAATGAGCTTTTTTCAAAACAGGAAGTGTTTGCATTTTCCGCTGAGCCCGTCTTTCTCCCCTTTCTTGTCATCCAGGGAGTGGAGATATTTTCTCCTTTGAAGATGTCTTAAATGGTGAAATTCTGCCAAGGTCTCAAATATTTATTTATTTATTATTTGGACCGGTGTTTCGGGGTCAAACTAATAATGATTGGATGTGCTGTTTAGCTGTTTATGTGCATATGTGTTTTTTGAGCCTCCTTTTCTGCAACAGGAGTATTCCAACCTGACACAGTATACTATCAGAAAACTTTTTTTGTTGGTCATATCATGGTGAAATTCTGTTTTTGTATTGAATTGTTTGTCATTTTGGTATGCCTCTCTCTGTATGTTTTAAAACACTCAAATCCCACTAAACCCTTCCAGTATTTTCTGTCATCAGCAATTCCCCATTGGTGGATTTATTTATTATTTGGACTTTTGTGCCAAATTTGGTCAGAATATACATCCTGCATATCAGAACTTTTACATTACGATTCATAACAGGCAAAATTACAGTTATGAAGTAGTAACAAAAATAATTTTATGGCTCACAGTCATATAAAAACTGCCCTATCTGCCACAGGAGGAAAGTAAAATCAAAGCAATGTTTACTAAACTAATAATGTTTATATGCCTGTTTTTATCAAAGTAGATGGGTCTTGTTTATATTTTTCAGCTGTTTTATGTGCCATATATATTTTTCGCAGTTTGAGATGACCTGTTTTTTGACACCACATGCCCAGTTACAAAGTGACAGTCCAATATCTGTGAGGAAAAGGCTCCCAGTTAAGCAATACAAAGTTATATATTTTACCTTGGAAGAATGAAGTTTCATTATTCACTTTCGAAAGCCGTGGGAAGGGGCAGGGCTTTTCCAGCGGCGTGGCGGCCCTAGGGTGGCCTTATGGGTAATCCGTGCCCCAAAGGCATCCAGTTGGGATCGGGGTGGCCACCTCCTACTTCTAATATAACCAAGGTCCTGGGATTGACCAGTCGATCGCGGTCTACCTAATGAGCACCCCTGTAGTAGGCCCTGCAAGGCCCGCACTTCACTTGGGAGAGTGTTCCAGATTGATGGCGCTATCACAGAGAAGGCTCTGCGCCGAGTCGATGTAATACGAATAGCTTTGAAGCTCGGCACTTCAAGGAGGTTCAGTTGTTCGGAGCGGAGCGACCTCTGGGGTTGATAGGGGGTGAGACGGTCCCTCAGATACAGCGGCCCCAGACCATGCAAGGCCTTGAAAGTTAACACCATTACCTTGAAGGTGATCCGGTGCTCGACCGGAAGCCAATGAAGCTGCTGGAGGTTAGGTGTTATGTGACATCTCACTGGGAAGTCGTGCAGCGGCATTCTGCATGAGCTTAAGTTTCCGGATCACTGACAAGGGCAGGCCAATGTAAGGGGCGTTACAGTAGGCCAGTCTCGAGATGACCATGGCTTGGAGATGACCATGGCTGTGCCAAGCCCCGCCCCCTCTGGCTTTGGAGCTCCCAGCAGCTTCTCCAGGCTTGGGGATGGCAATGCCAAGCCAGCCTTCTGCTAGCTATGCCACCACTGGCTTGGCATTGCCACCCTCAAGCCTGGAGAAGCTGCTGGGAGTGCCGAGCGGCCAGAGGGGCGGAGCCAGGCCATGCCAAGCCCCACCCCTCTGGCTTTGGAGCTCCCAGCAGCTTCTCAGGCTTGAGGATGGCAATGCCAAGCCAGCCTTCTGCTAGCTATGCCACCACCTGGCTTGGCATTGCCATCCTCAAGCCTGCCAAGCCCCTGGGAGTGGCTTTGAAGCTCCCAGCAGCTTCCAGGCTTGAGGATGGCAATGCCAAGCCAGCCTTCTGGCTATTGGCTTCCCAGCAGCTTCAAGCCAGGCTTGGGGATGGCAATGGGGCAAGCCAGCCTTCTGCCCCGCCCCTCTGGCTATGCCACCACTGGCTTGGCATTGCCACCCTCAAGCCTTCTGAGAAGCTGCTGGCTTGGTGCCTGCTGAGAAGCTGCAGAGGGGGCGGGGGCCAGGCTGTGCCAAGCCCCGCCCCTCTGGCTTTGGAGCTCCCAGCAGCTTCTCCAGGCTTGGGGATGGCAATGCCAAGCCAGCCTTTTGCTAGCTATGCCACCACTGGCTTGGCATTGCCACCCGCAAGCCTGGAGAAGCTGCTGGGAGTGCCAGCCAGAGGGGGCGGAGCCAGGCCGTGCCGGGCTGTGCCAAGCCCCGCCCCCTCTGGCTTTGGAGCTCCCAGCAGCTTCTCCAGGCTTGGGGATGGCAATGCCAAGCCAGCCTTTTGCTAGCTATGCCACCACTGGCTTGGCATTGCCACCCTCAAGCCTGGAGAAGCTGCTGGGAGTGCCGAAGCCAGAGGGGGGCGGAGCCAGGCCATGCCAAGCCCCGCCCCCTCTGGCTTTGGAGCTCCCAGCAGCTTCTCCAGGCTTGAGGATGGCAATGCCAAGCCAGCCTTGTGCTAGCTATGCCACCACTGGCTTGGCATTGCCATCCTCAAGCCTGGAGAAGCTGCTGGGACTGCCGAAGCCAGAGGGGGGCGGAGCCAGGCCGTGCCAAGCCCCCCCCCTGGCTTTGGAGCTCCCAGCAGCTTCTCCAGGCTTGAGGATGGCAATGCCAAGCCAGCCTTGTGCTAGCTATGCCACCACTGGCTTGGCATTGCCACCCTCAAGCCTGGAGAAGCTGCTGGGAGTGCCGAGCCAGAGGGGGGCAGAGCCATGCCATGCCAAGCCCCACCCCTCTGGCTTTGGGCTCCCAGCAGCTTCTCCAGGCTTGAGGATGGCAATGCCAAGCCAGCCTTGTGCTGGCCACCACTGGCTTGGCATTGCCACCCTCAAGCCTGGAAGCTGCTGGGAGTGCCGAGCCAGAGGGGGTGGAGCCAGGCCATGCCAAGCCCCGCCCCTCTGGCTTTGGAGCTCCCAGCAGCTTCTCCAGGCTTGAGGATGGCAGTACCACGCCAGTCTTGTGCTAGCTATGTCACCACTGTCTTGGCATTGCCACCCTCAAGCCTGGAGAAGCTGCTGGGAGTGCTGGCTCCAGAGGGGCGAGCCAGGCTGTGCCAAGCCCCGCCCCTCTGGCTTTGGAGCTCCCAGCAGCTTCTCAGGCTTGAGGATGGCAATGCCAAGCCAGCCTTCTGCTAGCTATGCCACCACTGGCTTGGCATTGCCACCCTCAAGCCTGGAGAAGCTGCTGGGAGTGCCGAAGCCAGGGGATTAAAAGATTATAATCGACCGTATCAAAAGCTGCTGTGAGGTCCAATAACACAAGCAGCGCTGAACCGTCCTTGTCCAGCTGGCAGCGAAGCTGATCTGAAATGGCGACCAACACGTTCCCCGTCCCGTGCCCCGAACAGAAGCCGGACTGGAAGAGATCTAATCCGGCTGTATCCTCAAGGAACCGCTGCAGCTGTCCCGCCACCGCCCTCTCGATCACCTTGCCCAGGAACGAAAGATTCGAAACTGGGCGGTAATTGGAGGGAACAGATCGATCTAATATCAGAGGGTTGTTCAGTGAAGTCTGGGCCTTTTCGGTGTCTGCTCCCATCTTCTGGACCTCTCTCTCTCTCTCTATTTCTTCTCAGGGCTGCCTTGGTCAAGCCGTGGATCTTCACCGAAATCAAAGAGACGCGGCACTGGGACATCTCCGCCCGGGAACGTCTGGACATGCTCAAAGACTTCACAGACTATGGCCTGGAGTATTGGGGGACCGACACGAACGGCGTGGAGAAAACCCGGGCCGCCCTCGTGCACTGGCTGCAATTCCTCTCCAGGTAACAACAGCTCTGCAAAACCCCACCACATTGTATGGAAAGCTGGGTCCAGTTTGGTTGAACAGCCTTGATTTATAATTAAAGTAGTATCATACAATTCCCATCTCTAATAATAATAATAATAATAATAATGTCTTTCTATTTCACCTCCAAGCAGCCTGCATTGCTTTGACATATGATGTCAATAACCTTGTATCTCTTTTTGGGGGCGGCGCTCTTGCGCTGACCCGTAGCGAGTTCACCATAGAGTAGTATCTTTGGGAGGCGGTGGTCCTCCATCCTAGAGATGTGCCCTGCCCAGCCAGCTGTGTTCTCAATAGCATGGCCTCAATGCTGGTGATCCCTGCTTGCTCAAGGACAGCAACATTCGTCACATAGTCGGTCCAGTGTATATTTAGGATTGTGCGAAGACAGCGCTGATGAAAGCGTTCGAGGAGTCGTAGGTGTTGGCGATAGGTGACCCATGTTTCAGACCCATAGAGGGGAATGGACAGTATGATAGCTCTGTACACACTGATTTGGGTGCTTTGCCTCAGGTGCTTGTTGCTCCAGACTCTTTTGTGAAGCCTTCCGAAAGCACTCTATACCTTTGCTAGTCTGTGATCTGTCTCTTTATCAGTCTTAGCGTCTGAAGTGTTCACCAGGTAGGTGAACTGCTGAACGGACTTAAGCATAGATGTGCCTATGCTGACGTGGGGATGGTGGTGTTCTTACTGTGGTACGGGCTGGTAGAGGACTTCCATTTTCTTTTTTCCCCTTTTTTTTGGTTTAAATCTTTATTAAGAATATATAAAAACAGAAAGTACATATTATATAGGACAGTTGACATTCCGCCCTATATGTAAGTAATATATGTAAGACCCACCTGTTTCAGCTCGCCTTCCAAGTGTAGGTCCATGTGTTACGCCCCCCGTTAGAGCCTTTGCTCCGGGTTGTCGTTTTAATCTGCTGTTTCCCATTGTGATATTGTATTGATATTTTAACGATGTTTTATGCTGTGTTTTTATTCTGCCACTGTATTTGTAATGTTTCTTCTCTTGTTGTGAGCCGCCCCGAGCCCGCCGGGAGTGGCGGCATAGAAACCGAATGTAATAAATAAATAATAAATAAATAAATAAATAATAGTAAAAGAAAGGAATAGGGGGGGGATGGGGGAGGTGAGGGGGAGGGGAGCAGGGGTAGTAATAGGGGTATAGAAGAAACCGAAAAGAGTAAAAGAAGTCTTCACATCTATATATATAAAGGAAGAGCCGTCATGTGAAGACTACCTCAAACAGAGAAACCTTACAACACACAAACACAAAACTTGCCAACAGAAATAGGCCTCAAGCAAGGTACGTTTGTAGCAAAGAAACTTTCCCCCCCAAAACCTAAAAGGCCCCCAAAACAACGAGTAAAAATAAAACTACATTTCCCAGCATCCTCCGGGGCTGCCAAAGACTCTCCCAGCCTCTACATTCTGACAACATGATTGGCTGCCAATAAGGGCGGATTTGCATAACTGCTGTACTGGCCAGCCAACATGAACATTCCGACCCATAACAAACTGTCAGAGGAGTGCCAGAGCCTCCTCCAACACTTTCAAATCAGAAGACCATGATGGAGATCAACACCATTCAAGGGAGCTCTTCTTCCTTTCCCAAAAGATCTCCAGTGGCTTGGAATTCCCACATTAATAAGAGGACCATCCAGCAACAATGGGGTTTGCCAAGGAGGGTGCTCCAGCCCCTCTATATGCTGGCTCCAAGGGATGGAGGTCATCACCAAGTACCTTCTGATGCCCAGCGCTGGAAGAGCTCCCTCAGATGGCCTGTCCATGAGGAAAGCCTCACCGGACATCGACCAATGGGTGCAAAAGACACAGAGCAGGACATCTTGAAAAAGAGAGGAGCAGAAAGTAAGCTAGACATGAAGATCTTGAGAAAGGTGGCTAAAAAGGATACGGAAAGGATTTTTAACAGTCCCCCAACAGACACTGGACGCACCTGTGAAGATAGAGATCCCCTGACAGGACAAGCCCTCCCCAAGCTGATCCGTCCTGGCCCTGGTACAAGTCAAACGCGAAGGACTGCAGGCAAAGGGCTGAGGCACAAACATAAAACACCCAATTCACTAACAACAATTCCAACCCTTACATACTCAGACTTTCTCGCATCTCCTAAATAGGGCACAGCAACGTGTGCCGGGTACAGCTAGTCTCATATAAAACAAGATCTATGTTTGTTCTCCATTTCACAACATTTCATCTGGTTACTTTATATTTTTATGCCTTTCAGTAAGATATTCTTTTTGTTTTTCATAAATTTTACAAAAGGTGTCCAAGTTTGTTCAAAATTTTTTGAGTCGTAGGTGTTGGCGATAGGTGACCAGGGGCGGCCCGAGCTCTCCGGGGGGAGTACGCGAAATTTATTTTCGCGCCCCCCCCGGCGGCTCTCGGCGGCGCCCGCGCATGCGCAGACTCCCGAGCGCGCCGGCGCAGAGGAACGGGGGAGAGGGGACTCACGGGCGGGCTCACGGACCCCAGGAGGAGCAGGAGGAGGGGGGGAGGCCACGGCGGCCCCACGGAGACGCAGCAGCAGCAGCGCCCCCGGAAGGGCCCCGGAGCCAGAGGCGCATCTTCGTGGCGTCACTTCGTCGCGCCTCTGCCGAGAGAAAGGGGAGGAAGGCCTCGCCGGCCGCGCGCTGTGAGGACGCCCAGAAGGAGAGACGCCGGAGGGAGGGAGCCCTGCGGAGGCGCGGAGGCCTCTTCCTCCTTCCCTCCCTCCCTCCCTCCGGCGTCTCTCCTTCCGGGCATCCCTACAGTGCGTGGCCAGCGAGGCCTTCCTCCCCTTCCTCCTCGGCAGAGGCGCGGCGAAGTGACGTCACGAAGATGCGCCTCTGGCTCCGGGCCCTTCCGGGGGCGCTGCTGCTGCTGCTGCCGCTGCGTCTCCGTGGGGCTGCCCTCGTGGCCTGCCCCCTCCTCCTGCTCCTCCTCGGGTCCATGAGCCCGCCCCGTGAGTCCCATCTCCCCCCCGTTCCTCTGCGCCGCCGGCTGGCTGCGGCGACACGGCGCCGGGGCGGAGCGGCGCCCCTCCCAGGTGGCCGCGCCCCTCTCCGAGAACATCGCCCTACGCAACCGCGTGGGTCGCTTAATGGGGAAGACCGGCCCTGTAGGTGACCCATGTTTCAGACCCATAGAGGGGAATAGACAGTATGATAGCTCTGTACACACTGATTTGGGTGCTTTGCCTCAGGTGCTTGTTGCTCCAGACTCTTTTGTGAAGCCTTCCGAAAGCACTCTATACCTTTGCTAGTCTGTGATCTATCTCTTTATCAGTCTTGGCGTCTGAAGAGTTCACCAGGTAGGTGAACTGCTGAACGGACTTAAGCACAGATGTGCCTATGCTGACGTGGGTGGTGTTCTTCCTGTGGTACGGGCTGGTAGAGAACTTCCATTTTCTTCAGGCTGACTTCCATCCCAAACAACTCTGCAGCTGTTGCAAAGCAGGATGTGAGGCGCTGCAGGGCTGCTTCTGAATGGGCGACAAGGGCAGCATCGTCAGCAAAAAGCAGCTCATGGACTAGATAGTTTAGAGTCGGCTAGCTCACACCCAGCTCAACTTTTTAAGCTGATTTGATCTTTGACGACAACTCTGACCGTCCCAAACGATAGGGAATTGGCTCCAACAGCTGAGGCTTTCCAGAGCTATTTTGCCGACAAAATCTCGAATCTCCGCCGGGACATCCCAGCCACAATTGATACAGTAAGTGAACTCGAGACTCTGTGGCCACTCGATGAGCAGACCATCAGCTGTTTCCAACTGCTGGACGCAGCAGCTGTCGATGGGATCCTGGTTGCAGCCAGTCCAGCTACATGCTCCCTTGATCCGTGCCCCTCGTGGCTAGTTAGATCTTGTCAGGAGGGGTTACGAGACCCCCTGTGTAGGATAATTAACAGCTCCCTTGAGCAAGGGGTGTTCCCAGGGGGTTTGAAGAAGGCCGCTACTGAAGAAACCGAATTCAGATCCTTCGGTTCCCTCCAGTTACCCCCCAATTTCTAATCTGCCGTTCCTGGGCAAGGTGATTGAGAGGGCAGTGGCAGGTCAGCTGCAACAGTTCTTAAATGACACAGCTGGACTCGATCCCTTCCAGTCCGGTTTCCGTATTGGGCATGGGACGGAGACCGTGCTTGTCTCCATTACAGACCAACTTCGCTGCCAGTTGTATTATGGCGGGTCAGCTCTGCTGGTGTTGTTAGATCTCACGGCAGCTTTTGACACGGTAGATCACTCTTTATTGACCCACCGTTTAGCCGTGACGGGAGTTAGGGGGACTGCCCTTAAATGGGTGGCCTCTTTCTCCAAGACCGGGGATAAATGGAGGAGAGGGATGGCTTCTGGGAGACTCCCATTAAGTTGCGGGGTCCCCCAGGGAGCTATCCTTTCGCCTTTATTATTTAAATCAGAGCTGTCCAACTTTTACCGGCCCAAGGGCCGGAATTCGGGTCACTGATCACCTGGGGGGCCACTCCGCCCCTGGCCATGCCCCTGCCCCTCCTCCTCCAGTTTCACCCGCTTCTGACGCTGGCGTGACGCTTTGAAAGGGAGGGCAGTCACGGGGGACTCCCCATGGCCCCCTCTCTTTCAAAGCGTCACGCCAGCGTCAGAAGCGGGCAAACCAGAGGAGGGGACGGCGTGGCCTTTGAAAGGGAGGGATCAGTGACCGGAATTCCCTTTCTCCCGGTAAAGTTGGACAGCCCTGATTTAAACAATAAAGGTGAGAGGAGAGCCTGGGGACCCCGGCAACAAGGGGGTGATGAGGGAGGGGGTGTCATGGGGGAATCCCCATGGCCCCCTCCCTGATCACGCCACCGTCAGAAGCGGTGGTTTCGGCCGGTTCTGGCGGCTGGGCAGCCCTGATTTGAAAGGAGGCGGAGTCACGGGGGACTCCCATGGCCGCCCTCCTTTCAAAGCGTCACGCCACCATCAGAAGCGGCGGTTTCACCGCTTCTGGCGCTGGCGTGATGTTTGAAAGGGAGGGCGGAGTCACGGGGGACTCCCCATGGCTTCGCCCTCCCTTTCAAAGCGTCACGCCAGCGTCAGAAGCGGCGGTTTCACCCGCTTCTGACGCTGGCGTGACGCTTTGAAAGGGAGGGCGGAGTCACGGGGGACTCCCCATGGCTTCGCCCTCCCTTTCAAAGCGTCACGCCACCCTCAGAAGCGGCGGTTTCACCCGCTTCTGACTCTGGTGTGACGCTTTGAAAGGGTGGCGGGAGTCACGGGGGACTCCCCATGGCTTCGCCCTCCCTTTCAAAGCGTCACGCCACCGTCAGAAGCGGCGGTTTCACCCGCTTCTGACACTGGTGTGATGCTTTGAAAGGGAGGGTGGAGTCACGGGGGACTCCCCATGGCTTCGCCCTCCCTTTCAAAGCGTCATGCCAGCGTCAGAAGTGACCGAAACCGCGCGCATTCGCACTTTTTTGGGGGGGATTTTTAAAATTTCTTTTGGGATTTTTTTTAAAAAATTCAATAATATTTATTGCAGGAGGGTAGGAGGGCCGCAGCAAAAGGGACTGGCGGGCCGTGTGCGGGCCGCGGGGCGTGTGTGGGCCGCTGCCCGCCTGCTGTACAGGCCCAGTTTAAATCTACATGTGTCCGCTCACCCGACTGGTTCGCGGTTTTGGTCTGGAGTGCCATCAGTATGCTGATGACACCCAGTTGGTGCTGAGAATGGATGGCAGGCCGGACACCGTACCCGATTGTTTCCATCAAAACCTCGAAGCCGTGACTGGATGGCTGTGCACCAGCCGGTTGAAGGTGAATCCATCGAAGATGGAGATCCTATGGCTGTGTCGTCCTGGTATGGGTGAGTGCCAGTTGCCTACCGTAGATGGCAAGCGGCTAAGCCCGTCGTCTTTGGTAAAAAGCCTGGGGGTTCAATTAGACCCACTGCTATCGATGGAGATGCAAATCTCCACGGTTAACCGAACAGCATTTCTCCATCTTCGACAGGCGAGGCGACTGGCCTCTTTACCTATCCAGGAATGACCTAGCCACGGTGATCCAGGCGATGGTCATCTCGAGGTTAGACTACTGTAACGCCCTTTACATTGGCCTTCCCTTGTCGACAACCCGGAAACTCAAGCTGGTGCAAAATGTTGCCGCTCGATTGCTGGTGGGAGCATCGGCGAGAGAGCACATTACACCAATCCTGCAGCAATTGCACTGGCTGCCAATTGAGTACCAGATTGTCTTCATGGTGCTAGTTGTGACCTTTAAGGCTTTGTATGGTCTATCTAGGGCCAGTATACCTGAGGGACCGCCTCACCCCATACGTTCCCCGAGATCTCTGCGTTCAGAAGAACGAAACCTTCTGATGATTCCATCAGTTCGTTCCTGTCACCTCTCAATGACAAGACAACGAGCCTTCTCCGTGGTGGCACCGACGCTGTGGAATGCATTACCAGATGACGTTTGGGCTATCACGGAGTTAGCCTCCTTCTGGAGGGCCTGCAAGACGACCCTTTTTAAGCAGGCCTTCAATCTAAGTTCCCCGGACAACTCTGACCATGTCCTTGTGTTTTATATAACAACTAGCTGAGGACCCGGCGGTGCCCGGGTTATTTGAGGAAGGCATTGTGTGCCAAGGTTGGTTCCTATTAGATGTTTATGTGGCTTGCAGTGGTCTCAGGAACTTAGTGAAGGTGCTGCGAGTCCCATTGGCCATGGCCCATCCCCCTCCCAACAGCACCAGGATGTAGAGTGGCATGTAGCGTGGGCCATAGGGGCTCTGTGTGCCAAGGTAGGTTACTGTCAATTCAGGCCATACACAATGTCCCATGGGCTGAGGCCTAGTCGGGAAAATCAAGTTAATGAAGCCTTACTGTCAATTCAGGCCATACACAATGTCCCATGAGCTGAGGCCTAGTCGGGAAAATCAAGTTAATGAAGCCTTACTGTCAATTCAGGCCATACACAATGTCCAATGAGCTGAGGCCTAGTTGGGAAAATCAAGTTAATGAAGCCTTACTGTCAATTCAGGCCACACACAATGTCCCATGAGCTGAGGCCTAGTCAGGAAAATCAAGTTAATGAAGCCTTACTGTCAATTCAGGCCATACACAATGTCCCATGAGCTGAGGCCTAGTTGGGAAAATCAAGTTAATGAAGCCTTACTGTCAATTCAGGCCATACACAATGTCCCATGAGCTGAGGCCTAGTCGGGAAAATCAAGTTAATGAAGCCTTACTGTCAATTCAGGACATACACAATGTCCCATGAGCTGAGGCCTAGTCGGGAAAATCAAGTTAATGAAGCCTTACTGTCAATTCAGGCCATACACAATGTCCCATGAGCTGAGGCCTAGTCGGGAAAATCAAGTTAATGAAGCCTTACTGTCAATTCAGGCCATACACAATGTCCCATGAGCTGAGGCCTAGAAGGGAAAATCAAGTTAATGAAGCCTTACTGTCAATTCAGGCCATACACAATGTCCCATGAGCTGAGGCCTAGAAGGGAAAATCAAGTTAATGATAGTTGGGAAAATCAAGTTAATGAAGCCTTACTGTCAATTCAGGCCATACACAATGTCCCATGAGCTGAGGCCTCATCAGGAAAATCAAGTTAATGAAGCCTTACTGTCAATTCAGGCCATACACAATGTCCCATGAGCTGAGGCCTAGTCGGGAAAATCAAGTTAATGAAGCCTTACTGTCAATTCAGGCCATACACAATGTCCCATGAGCTGAGGCCTAGAAGGGAAAATCAAGTTAATGAAGCCAGACGACGTTTGGGCTATCACGGAGTTAGCCCCCTTCCGGAGGGCCTGCAAGACGACCCTTTTTTTAAAAAAAAAAGTTTTTATTAGTTTTTTGTGCATTGACAGTAGGTGATAGAGAAAGCTTCCGTCGAACAGTAGAGGGGGGAGTGAGGGAAGATAGAAAAAAGAAGGGAGAGGGGAGGGGGTAGAAAGTGTGATAGGACTTCCCAACATTTTCTCAAGGTAGTCTTATAAATTATAGGTCTTCAGAAATATATATAATATTCATTATTCCAAATTGTCATTACCAAGACAGTTAAAGCAAACCCATCTGCAGTCAAACATTCTCTAAATTCACCAAGAATTGTATTCCCTTGTTCCTCATGTAGTCCCTGAAGCCGGACCAATCTGTCTTCTTCTTCTTCTCAGATAGCCTCTGTGATAGTACCGTGTTTCCCCAAAAGTATGACACCCCCGATTGTAAGACGTATCGGGGGTGTCAGAGGGGTCGGCTTATATAAGCCGTACCCCGAAAGTAAGACGTACTGCGGGCGGCATGGCGTGGCTTCCTGGCTGGGCGACGAGAGGCTCCCAGAGGGGCCTCAAAAAGGGGCCCGGAATCGTCCTCCTCTTCCTCTTTCCTTCCAGCGCGCCTTCCATCCTCCTCCTCTTCCTCCCAGTGGCGCCTTTCCCTCTCGCCCGGTTCCGCCCCCCCCTTCAGTGAAGGGAGGAGGGGCGAGCCGCCACCGCGAGAGGGAAGAAAGCGCCGCCCGAAGTCCCCCCCGCAGGGCGACTCAGGCGTCTTTCCCGCCGCCGCCCCGCTCACCCGAGCTCCAAACACGAGCGGGGCGGCGGCGAAGCTCCTGAGTCGCCCTGGGGCGGGATCCGCCGCGCCTCTCCCTCTCGCCGGTTCCGCCCCTCCCTTCAGTGAAGGGAGGAGGGGCGGAGCCGCCGCCCGCGAGAGGGAGAAGGCGCTGGCGGACGTCCCGTCCCCAGGGCGACACAGGCGCTGTTCGCCGCCGCCCCGCTCGCCCCGCTCGTGTTTGGAGCGCGGGCTGGGACGGCAGCAGGGAAAGACGCCTGAGTCACCCTGCGGGCGGGACTTCCGGCGGTGCTTTTTCCTCTCGCGGGCGGCTCCACCCCTCCTCCCTTTACTGAAGGGAGGGGGGCGGAACCGGCGAGAGGGAAAGGCGCCGCTGGGAGGAAGAGGAGGAGGATGGAAGGCGCCGCTGGAAGGAAGAGGAGGAAGAGGAGGAGGATTCCGGGCCCGTTTGAGCCCTCTGGGAACCTCTCGTCGCCCAGCCAGGAAGCCACGCCATGCCGCCCGAGGTAAGTCTTACTTTCGTCTTACTTTCGGGTACCGTCGCCCAATTTAAGACGTACCCCGAAAGTAAGCCGTAGTGGGGATTTTGGGGGTCAAAAGAAAGTAAGACACTGTCTTACTTTCGGGGAAACACGGTATGTCCATCTGAATAATGTCCGTGATCTTGTTATTCCAGTCTTCCACAGTCGAGCTTGCGTTTTCTTTCCATCTTTATGCCAGCATTAACCGGGCACATGTACATAATAAAAATAGCATTTTATCTTGATTTTTGTTTAAGTTAGGAACTGAGAACCCTAAAAGGTATGTTTGTGGGTCCATTTTGTACTTTGCTTTTATAATTTTTTGTGTCTCGATATGAATTGCCTTCCAGAATTTCTTAACCCGCTTACATTCCCACCATTGATGTAGATATGTCCCGAGTTCCTTGTTGGATTTCCAGCATTTATTTGAAGTGCCGGCTGTAAACTTTGCTAATCTGTCTGGACAGAGATGCCACCTGTATTGTAATTTTAGCCAATTTTCGCGAATATCTGTCCCTGCTGTGTATTTTAGCTTCTTTTTCCAGACTTCTTCCCATTGGTATTGGTGTATAGCAGGGCTGTCCAACAGGCGGCCCTGGGGCCATACACGGCCCCCGAGCCCCTTCCCTCTGGCCCTCTAACTTTTTTTAATAAAATACAAATTAAAAATAAAATAAAATAAAAAATAAAATAAAAACCTACTTCCGGGTTTAGGCAAGCATCGCGAGAATACGCCAGCCACAGACGGGATTTCGAGGGAGGTCGAAATCCCGTCTGTGGCTGCGTAGTCTCGCGATAGCTACCGAAATCTCGGGTCCCGCGGGATTTGCGGCCGGCCTGGGCGCGCGCCTCCTCCTCCCTCGCGGCTGCTTCCAGGCCAGCCCCATTCCCTCAGAGAGGGAGGAGGGGAGTGAGGCAGGGAAAGCCCCTCCTGGCTCCGTCCTCTTCCTGTGGAGGGCCCTTGCTTCCCGCCCGCGGATGGGAGAGCAGCCGCGCCCGGCCTGAGCTTGGCCTCGGCTCCAGCGGGGCTCTTCGGGGCTGGCGGCGGCGTTGGCGCTTCGGCCCTGTGGCGGGGCTCCCGCAGTATGGGTAAGGAAGGGCCTGGCTCGAACCAATCAATCTCAAAACCGTGGGACGTTGGGTGAGGGGGTCCTCAGCGGCGGTTTCCTTAGCGACGCTTCCTTCCCCCTCCTCGCCCCCCCCCTTGTTGTGCTGCCTTCCCCGCGTGCAGGGCGCAACGTGGCTTCCTTTGCGCCTGCCCCGCGGCTTGTTTTCCTTTCAGGGAGGGAGGGGAGCTCTTTGGGCCCCCTCCACCCGCCTCTGGGAAAGGAGGCCCCATCAAGCCCTGCGACGGCATTGAGGTGTTTGGTTTTTTTTGGTGTGTCCCAATTTGAGTGTGGACTCAAATAACTCAAAGGTATTAGGAAACATTTCCCCAAATCCACCAGTAGTCCCATTTGGGTATATTGAGTTCATGCCAAGTTTGGTCCAGATCCATCATTTTTTGAGTCCACAGTGCTCTCTGGATGGAGGTGAACTACAACTCCACAACTCAAGGTCAATTGTAAGTAAATTGGAGCCGGGGAGGAGGCGGAGCCAGGGCGGAGGCAGACCCTTCGGCCCCCCAGATGATCAGTGACCGGAATTCCGGCCCTTGGGCCCGTAGAAGTTGGACAGCCCTGGTGTATAGTATGTTTTAAGTCTCGTGCCCACTTAACTTGGCACTCTTTAATCTGTTCCTCTTCTGTCGACCACTCTAGCAGTAATCTATATATTACACTTATGGTTTTTGCCTGGGTTTTCATAATTCGGTCCCAAAGGTCATTCCCTTCCGAAAAACCCTGCACCTGATCTTTTTTATATGTCTCGCATATTTGATAGTATTGCAACCAATTAATTTTATTATTTATTTGCCTTAAATCTTCTATTGGTTTGATTTCCCACACCGTATAAATAGTTTTTTTAAGTATATGTTTGTAGGTTACCCATGGCCGTGTCGCTAACTCTTTTTTGTGAAACGCCTCTGGGGGTGATACCCATAGCGGGGTTTTCCCTAGCAGTCTCCGCTTATATTTCTCCCATGTTTTAATGTGAGCTGATCTTATTATATGATGACTAAAATTCTTTTCCACCCGTCTTTTGCTGTACCATAGGTCAGTGTTTTTCAACCTTTTTTGAGCCACGGCACGTTTTTTACATTTACAAAATCCTGGGGCACACCACCAACCAAAATGACACAAAATGACACTCTAACACAGTAATACATATCGTTAATATGTTTTTAAATGTATTTATACACTCACAAGCTCTGCAGAACGCCAGCAACACCACACACCGACAACTCCCCAGGACTTCAACATCCCACCCACCAGAACAACCCACAACAACACAGCCCTAAATAGGGCACAGCAACGCGTGCCAGGTACAGCTAGTGTGTGTGTGTGTGTGTGTGTGTGTGTATATATATATATAAAAAGACCTCCAAAGGCCATTCAGTTCAACCCCTTCTGCAAGGTAACCATCAAAGCCCTCCCAACAGATGGCCATCCAGATTTTAAAATCAGGATCCTAGAGTGGGATGAGACCCCCAGGGGTCATCCAAACCAACCCTCTTTTATTTCATGGTCATACAGACCCCAAAAAATCACAGCAACCCAAACTCCTTTTGCCGGGCACAAAGACACCATCAAAGCCCTCCTGACAGATGGCCATCCAGCTCATATTGAACTAATGAATGCAATACTTGAGCCCATCCTGGCCTCGGTTTGCCCATCTAGGGAATGGGAACCAGCTCAAGGCATTCCCTTCAATGTTGACCATTGAGGACGATATACTTGCGAAAGTGCACGGCACCCGTTGAGCCGTCAGGTTGTTTACCATTCCCAATAAGCAGCTGAACAGCCGCGAAAGCCCCAGGTTTTCTGCCATTCGGATTCCAGCTTCACCTGTCAGTTCAGGTGGAAAGAATGACTCGCTACCTGCCCGCCGCCGGGAGGTATCCATTTCCTCGCGTCCATTAACTCCAATAGGGAAACTGTGCCAGGCTACCTGGTCTCGGTTCCACCTCTATGATTAAACGGGACAGTGTCCCAGGGCAGGTGACGTGGGGTTTGTTTTGGGTTTCAATGCACTCGGTCACAAGGCAGTCAAGATTTCCCAATCCAGGCCTTCCCAGAAGATGAAGGTGACCCCAAAGCGGCAATGGGTTCGAATGGCAGAGAAAGAGATTCCGCCGAAACGTTAGGAAGAACATCCGAAGGATTGTCACTCGAGAGGCTTCTCAACAGAGGCTGGATGGCCATCTGCCGGGAGGGACTGGACTGTGTATTCCTTCCTACCTAGCAGAAGGGGGTTGGACTGGATGGCCTTTGGGGTTCCCTTCCTACTCTAGAACCTTTTTTGAGCCGCGGCACACTTTTTTACATTTGCAAAATCCTGGGGCACACCACCAACCAAAATGACGCAAAACGACACCCTAACACAGTAATACATATAGTTAATATGTTTTTGAATGTATTTATACACTCAGTGTGAAACCTGGGCCTGTTTCGATGAACACAACATAGATCTCCTGGCAGGAATGGCAGAAAGACACCAACTTCCCACACAGAACTCCCATAACCAAGAGAAAATACTATAAGAGTTTGGTGGACATTGACCTTGGGTTTTGGAGTTGTAGTTCACCTAGAGCATTGTGGACTGAAACAATGTTGGATCAGGACCCAACTTGGCATGAATACTCAATATGCCCAAATGTGAACATAGATGGAGTTTGGGGAAAATAGACCTTGACATTAGGGAGTTACAGTTCCTGGGATTTATAGTTAACACACAATCAAAGAGCATCCTGAACTCTTGCAACAATGGAATTGACAAAAACAACTAGTAACAGCAATCCACAAGGTTCACAGATAACCTACGATTGGATCTGGGTGAGTGCACCTCTATGGGAGCAATGCTGTGGTTCCTGTGTGAACAATGATGCTAGAAATCCCCAGTGTACATGAGGATAATGAATATCATAACCAGCATGAATGAATAGGGAAAAGCCAATGAGATATTATCACAATCATTTATCAAAAACACACATTGACTTACACATATAGTGCGATTATAACACAGGGTGCAAAGCGGAAGCACAGTACATTATACATGGATTTAGGCACAGATTAGTAAGGTAAATGCAGGGCACATAAGTTACAATCACAATAATGGATATGAAGTCACTAAATAAACATATATGCATCACACATTGCAATAGGGTACATAAAATATACACATTTGTTGTAGGGAAATCACTAAGTAAACAGTTGAATGCTGTCTATCGCTGTAAATGCATGTGTTGGAGTCCCTGGGTGTGTTTTTTGCAAACCGAGTGGTTTGCTTGGAGATGTAAAGCGGCGGAGCCGCGGCTTTTCCTGCTCCGGTTGCGGGAAAATTTGTTTACTTTCTGCAGGAGGTGGGACACAACAATGGAATGGAACCAAACTTGGCATATTGAACTCTCATTACCAACAGAAAGTACTGAAAGGGTTTGCTTGGGAACTGACCTTGAGTTTGGAAGTTGTAGTTCACCTACACCCAGAGAGCACTGTGGGCAGGAGGGGGAAGAAAGGGTATTGGAGGTTCCAATTTCCCACGGCACACCTGATGACCGCTCGCGGCACACTAGTGTGCCACGGCACACTGGTTGAGAAACACTGCCATAGGTACTCGTGCCACCCAAAGCGTAGATCGTGACCTTCTAGTTGTAATAAGTTTTGATTTTGTAGTGTGGCCCATTCTTTTATTGCTTCTAGTTTAGCGGCTTCACAATATAATTTCTTTTTTTTTTGAAATATATTTATTGGATTTTCTCGTAAACAAAAAAAAAGGTGGGGGAACAATTACAGATAAAGGACAGTAGGAAACAAGGAGAGAAAGAGGAGGGCCAGGAGTTGGGTTCGGGGTAGTGGGAAGGAAAAAGCGAGGAGGGGCTGCTACGTGGTGGGCGAGTGCGGGTAGAGTGGCAATGAGGGGGGGTAGAGGGGGCGTCGGGGGTGGGGAGGGGGGGTGGGGGGGTATCTGAAGTCCTGTGAGGAAAGCACTAGGCAAGGGTAGAGAGATAGAATAGAAAGCTTCTTCTTGGGTCACTGGTATTATTTTCCTGTATCTGCTACAGTTCTCTTTGTCCTTCAAGTCATCCCTTCGTTCTTTCTGTTCGTCTTCTTTAGTTGTCTGTTCTTGTCAGATCGCCTTATAGCTCTTGAAGCTGTTATCTTCTTCTTTACTGTTATTATTGGTATTATGTTCACTCCTAAGTTCTTAAAACCCTTCAGCCAAATAGTTAGAGTCCTCATGTCCATTAGCCGTTCCTTGTCGATTAGGTAACTAGTTCTGGTTGATTCTTTTTCCCTGAAGTCTTATCTACCCATTTTCTTTGGGGGACTCTGCTTCTTCCTCACCCACCTCTGGAGGATCACGGTTCCACAGCCCTTCACTTGTATTCATCCCTATAGGGAGAGGGCGCACTTTCTTTAAGGTAACCTTCTTTAAGGTAACCTTCTCTTTCTTCGCATTTTTTCCCTTGTTTTTCCTTCTGTTGGAGAGTTTTCCAATTTTGTTGGCGTTGCCCCTCTTAGGAAGCTGAGTAGGATTTCTTTGGAGGGCAATAGTTATCCAAGTCTTGATGGGCTGTCTGACTGCTTTCTGTGGCACCCCATCGGTATTTTTAACTCTCTGTTGGGGCTCTGATTGGTCCAATAATTCTTGCTTTTGTTTTAGCCCTTCATTTTAGCCCTTCATCCACCGCCTGGCCATGGCTGGAGTGAGGGGGACAGTTCTTAAATGGCTGACCTCCTTCCTCCACCAGCGGTCTCAGCGTGTGAGGAGGGGCGAGGTGGTCTCCGAGGGCTCCTCATTAGTTTGTGGAGTTCCGCAGGGGGCCATTCTCTCCCCTCTGTTATTCAACATCTACATGCAGCCGCTTGCACAGCTGGTGCGGAGTTATGGGCTGGAGTGCCACCAGTACGCTGACGACACCCAGCACATTCTGAGGATGGAGGACAGGCCGGGATCCATCCCCGATAATTTCCAACACTGCCTCGAGGCCGTTACTGGATGGCTGCGTGCCAGTAGGTTGAGGGTGAATCCGGCGAAGACAGAGATCTTGTGGTCGGGCCGCTCGGGTGGTGTAGATGTCCAGCTTCCGACCCTGGACGGTGTGGCGCTATGCCCATCGCCTTCCGTTAAGAGCCTGGGGGTCCATCTGGACTCCCAGCTGACCATGGAGGCCCAGGTCTCCGCGGTCAGCAAGGTTGCTTTTTTCATCTGCGACAGGCTCGGACGCTGGCCCCTATATCTCCCGGAATGACCTGGCCACGGTGATCCAAGCTACGGTCATCTCAAGGCTGGATTACGGTAACGCGCTTGACGTTGGCCTTCCTTTGTCGGGCGACCGGAAGCTCAAGTTGGTGCAGAACACTGCCGCCCGGCTCCTGTCTGGAACCCCAGCAGGCCGCCACATCACACCTGTTTTGCAGGATCTGCACTGGCTCCCAATCGAGCACCGGATCTCCTTCAAGGTGTTGGTTCTTACCTTTAAGGCCTTGCATGGCCTGGGGCCAGCGTACTTGAGGGACCGACTCACCCCACACTGTCCCCCGAGATCACTACGCTCCGAGGATGCTAATTTGTTAGAGATACCCTCGACGAAATCGGCTAAACTGACAACTACTCGCCGGAGGGCGTTCTCCGTAATAGCTCCTACGCTGTGGAACGCCCTCCCGGCTGAACGCTGGCTATAAAGGACCTGCTCCCGTTTAGACGCGCCTGCAAAACTTATTTGTTTAAGCAGGCCTTCGGTGAGTAGGTCCTGCCCATGTTCCGCTTTAGCCGCTGTCCTGGGGTGTCACGCTGTCTAATTTCTGAACTGTACCTGGGGGTTTTGTATTTTGCTGTTTTAACTGTTTAATTGTCTTAGATGTTTTATCGCATTGCTTGTGTGTAGTTGTACCTTCGGTTCCTGTGAGCCGCCGCGAGCCTCAGGGAGTCGGCGGCATAGAAACCCGAATAATAAATAAATAAATAAATAAATTTTTCTCCACTCTCTTCGTCCGTTCACCCTGTGTTGCTAGATCCTTTTCCTTAACATGTTCTGTTCCTTTTTCTCCTGCATTCTCAGTCGTCCCCTTAGTGATCTCTTCTTTGATTGAGTCATCTCTCCCCAACTTAAATTTCTCCTGAACCAAAGGATTGTGCTCCTCCAGCCGATCCAGCATTCGCTCCACCGTTTTTAGGGTGAGGTCCTGCTTTTGTCCCAGCTTCTGCAATTCTCCCAAAATGTCCTTCAGTGTCACAGATGGTTGCTCTGTGCCTGGTCTCCTGTGTGATGCAGACATTGTTATTTAGCAGTTGAGTGGATGTATTGCAGCAGGATGGTATCTTTATTTCAGGGTTCCCTTATTGTGATAGGGATGAACTTGACCTTTTCTTTTTCTTTTTTCTTTCCCTCCTTTGATTTGGTTTTGTTCGCGCCTTTTTCTTCTGTCTTCCCGAGTTGTTGTTTTTGCTCCCTATGTGGCTCTTGTCGCCATCTTGGATCTCGGGCTCTCTCTCCCCCTCTCTCCGGGCTTATCGGAGGCAACCCGGGGGGCCCCTCGTGTGTTCTTTCTCTTCCCTTTTCCTCTTCTTCTTCTTTTTTTTCCCCTCCCGGTTGTCCTCCCCCCACGTTGCTTTTCCCTTCGGGTCCTTGAGGATCCTCGTCCGGCACCCCGTCTCCCGCTCGGCAGTCTCCCGTCCTCCGCTGTGCGTCCTCTCTGCCCTGGGTCTCCGTCTGATCCCCCCGCGGTTCGGGTACGTTTTCCCCTTGTCTCTCCCTTGTCTGCGCGGGCTGGGCTAGCAGTAAGTGCAGGCTTTGGGCCTGCTTCCCGCTTCACGTTCCGCCACCGTCACTGGACTTCCCGGGCCCTCTCGGTCTCCCTCTCTTGAGGAGGGGGACTTTGGAGCCCGCGGTGAAAGCCCCGGCTTCGCTGCCTCTGGGCTGCTTGTTGCTGCCTGAGGTGGGGGCGCAATTCGCCCCCTGGTCTGTGAAAGCGGTTGATGTAGTGAGGAGCACTCACTACACCCGACCTGCCGCCATCTTTGCCCGCGCTCCTCCCACAATATAATTTCAAGTCGGGTAGCCCCATTCCTCCTCTATTTATGTCGTCTGTTAGTAATTTTATCTTTATTCTTGGTTTCTTATTCCTCCATACAAATTTCCTGATGTCTGTGTTCCATTTCGTAAATAGGTATTCAGTCCTTATTATTGGTAGGGTCTGGAATAAGAACAGCACCCTCGGTAGAATGTTCGTTTTTATTGTCGCGATCCTTCCTAGAAGTGATATGCTCATATATTTCCACCTCTCCAAATCTTTTTCAATTTTACTCCATAATTCTTCATAGTTATTTTTAACTAATTGTGTTAACCAAGACGACCCTTTCTAAGCAGGCCTTTAATCTAAGTTTCCCCGGATAGCTCCGACCATGCCCTGTGCCTTATATAACAGGGCTGTCCAACTGGCGGCCCTGGGGCCGGATCAGGCCCCCCAGCCTGTTGGGCACGGCCCCAGCCATGCCCCAAGCCGCCATTTTTAATTTTTTTTAAAAAAAATCTATTTTTTTAAAAAAAAATGGCGGCTGGGGGGAGGGGGAGGCGGGCAGGGAGGAGGAAGAGAGCTAGCTCCTCCTCCCTGCACCACCCTCCGTCCCTCTCTCCGCACCGAAAGGAGGAGCAGGCGGCGCCAAGGGCAGCGCGTCACGCCAGTCCTGTGACGCGCTGCCCTTGGCGCCGCTTTTCTGCTCTCCCTCCTCCTCCTCTTTCCGGGCGCCGTGCCTTTTCCTGGCGCCGCGCGCCGGGACAGCCACGGTGCCCGGGAAAGAAGAGGAGGAGGAGGGAGAAATTCTTCTCCACAGCGTCAAACCGGGCAAGAGGCATGGCGAATCGCCGTGCCTCTTGCCCAGTTTGATGCTGCAGAAGGAAGAGAGGCGCAAAGGGAGCCCCTCTCTGCGCTCCCTTCCTTCTCCACAGCGTCAAACCGGGCAAGAGGCATGGCGAAATCGCGTGCCTCTTGCCCAGTTTGACGCTGTAGAAGGGAGGAGCAAAGGGGAACCCCTCTTTGCTCCGCCTCCCTCCTACAGCGTCACTCCGGGGATCGCCCCGCCCCTGCGATTGGCCCCCCCCCGCTCCGGCCCGCCAGGTGGTCAGCCACCAGACGTCCGGCCCTTGGGCCTATAGAAGTTGGACAGCACTGTTATATAACAAAGTGTTTTATCTGTTTTTAATCTGCCGTTTTATGTAAACTTCCCCGAGCCTGCAGGGAGGAGCGGTAGATAAAAGTGAACAATAAATAAATAAATAAATAGTTCCCTAAAGCAGTCTTTCTCAACCAGTGTGCCGTGGCACACTAGTGTGCCGTGACGGACCTCCTGCTGTGCCGCGAGAAAAGCTCTCTGCCCCCCTTCCTCCCCCCCTCCTGTCGAACTCCTGCTGCTTGGAGGAGGAGGAAGGGCCGGGCAGTGCCGAAGAAAAAGAAGAAGGGACCGGGGCGGCGCCTCCTTCAGCCGTTTCCCCAGCCAGCCTCCAATCCGCCATGACTCTCACCATGACTCTCGCCCCTCGCTCGCTGAAGCCGCGTGGAGGAGCCCTGCCCATTGAAGCCCGTCCACTGCTCATGCTCCTCCTCTGTAGGAGAGCTGAAGCTGGGGGGAGGGGCGGGCATGGTGCGGCCTGTAGGAGAGCTGAAGATGGGGGGAGGGGCGGGGCATGGCGCGGCATGGCTCTGCCCCCTCCCCCGGCTTCGGCACTCCCAGCAGCTGCTCCAGCCTTGAGGGGACAGTGCTAAGCAAGCATTGTGCTGGCTCTGGCACTGCCCCCTCAAGGCTGGAGCAGCTGCTGGGAGAGGTGAAGCTGGGGGTAGGGAGTGGGGCATGGTGCAGCCTTGAGGGGACAGTGCTAAGCAAGCATTGTGCTGGCTCTGGCACTGCCCCTCAAGGCTGGAGCAGCTGCTGGGAGAGGTGAAGCTGGGGGTAGGGAGTGGGGCATGGTGCAGCCTTGAGGGACAGTGCTAAGCAAGCATTGTGCTGGCTCTGGCACTGCCCCTCAAGGCTGGAGCAGCTGCTGGGAGAGGTGAAGCTTGGGGTAGGAGTGGGGCATGGTGCAGCCTTGAGGGGACAGTGCTAAGCAAGCATTGTGCTGGCTCTGGCACTGCCCCCTCAAGGCTGGAGCAGCTGCTGGGAGAGGTGAAGCTGGGGGTAGGGAGTGGGGCATGGTGCAGCCTTGAGGGGACAGTGCTAAGCAAGCATTGTGCTGGCTCTGGCACTGCCCCCTCAAGGCTGGAGCAGCTGCTGGGAGAGGTGAAGCTGGGGGTAGGGAGTGGGGCATGGGGCATGAGGGGACAGTGCTAAGCAAGCATTGTGGGCTCTGGCACAAGGCTGGGCAGCTGCTGGGAGCTGAAGCTGGGGGTAGGGAGGGGCATGGTGCAGCCTTGGGGACAGTGCTGCTAAGCAAGCATTGTGCTGGCTCTGGCACTGCCCCCTCAAGGCTGGAGCAGCTGCTGGGAGAGGTGAAGCTGGGGGTAGGGAGTGGGGCATGGTGCAGCCTGGCTCCGCCCCTTCCCCGGCTTCGGCACTCCCAGCAGCTGCTCCCAGCAGGCCACCAACCCCCAGCCGTTCTTTACTGTGTTAGAGTGTCATTTTGTGTCATTTTGGTTGGTGGTGTGCCCCCGGATGTTTGTAATGTTAAAAGTGTGCCGCGGCTCCAAAAAGATTGGGAAACACTGCCCTAAAGTTCCTCAAAGTGGAAAAGAGCAAAACACACAGCAGTCTCCCTAAGCAGTTAAGAGCACAAAGCATGGAGGCTACTCCCTTTAATACCTAAAGCCCCGTACTCTTACGCTAGCGCTCCTTCTGGCACTAGCTCTTAACTCAAAACACTGTTTGTATCTCAAAGCGAAAACCAGGCCAAACTGTTAAGTTGGGGTTCCATTGTAGTAGCAAGGCTTATTGTGGAAAGAATAGTTTTTCAATCTGCAGCCCTCCAGGCGTTCAGGCCTCTGACTCCCGGAAGGCCCAACTTGTCCAATGGCCAGGAATTCTGGGAACTGAAGTCCAAAGTACCTGGAGGGCTGCAGGTTGAAGAGGCATGTTCAGGCCCAGATCAGGCCCTTTTGCCACCGAAGGCCAAAGGGTCTGCCTCTGCCCCACCCCCGGTCCGCCCCTCCCCACCCCCGCCTCCTCACCGGATTGAAGGAAGGAGGGCGGGGCGAGGAGCAGAAAGAGGCGCCCTCCCGCCGCGCGTCCTGCGCGCCGCCCACCCCTTTTCGGCGGGGCTGGCGCGACACAAGGGAGGAGGGCCGGCGGCGCGGCTTCTCCCTGCCTGGCGACGCCAAGCCAGGGAGGAGGCAGAGAGGAGTCCCGCCGCCGCCCCTCCCTTCGGCGGGGCTGGCGCGACACAAGGGAGGAGGGCCGGCGGCGCGGCTTCTCCCCTCCCTGGCTTGGCGTCGCCAGGCAGGGAGGAGGAGGCGGAGAGAATTCGCACCACCGGCCCTCCTCCCTTGCGTCGTCACGCCCTTTTCAGGCCGGCTTTAGGAGGGAGGGAGGGCGGATCGGATCCGCGCCGGCGAGGAGAGGCGGAGTCAGGGGCGGAGCCGATCCTCCCTCCCTCCTAAAGCAGAGCCGAGGGGAGCAGAGCAAAGGGAGGGGGCGTCCGCGCATGCGCCCTTTAAAAAAAAAAAATTCGAATTTTTTTCCGAATTTTTTTAAAAAATTGGGGGGTCCAGATCTGCTGCCCCCCCAAAAGTGCCGCTCGAGGCCATGGCCTAGGGTGGCCTTATGGGTAATCCGGGCCTGGGCATGTCCCCGGGTCCCTTCGCTCAGTGTTGGAATTCAACCACATCACACACACATACACCAAAAGCTATTTTTAGGAAACAGGTTTACAAACACTTGTTTTTAAAAAAAACCAACAACAACGGCATGCCTAAAATCTCAAGTTTTGGACTCCATTGTTAAAAAAGAAAGAAAAAAGAAAAACAAACCTGAGTTACACTGAGCATATGTTTTTGCTATATTTTTTTTTTTTTCTCCTATCCTTTCTTTTGGGCAGATACATCCCCGTTGGTTTACTGGAGCACTGCATTCCCAAATTCGGCAACAAACGCCCTACTACTTTGTCTGGAGACTACTTGGAAGTCTTAATGGCAAGCAGCAAGACACCGGATTTTGTGAAGATCAGGTAAAAGGGGGTGGGGGGAGGTAATAATAATTTTTTTAAAAAACTTTATTTCTATCCCGCCACCATCTCCCAAAAGGGACTCGGGGCGGCTTACACCAGTGTTTCCCAACCTTTTTTGAGCCACGGCACACTTT
>JARBWK010000134.1:0-61787 GCA_030556195.1 Anolis apletophallus | reverse complement strand
TTCCAGGAGGAGCTTGAAATGCCTTCCTTCCTCGAGCGCAGAACAGAAGGATTCAAATGTACTTTTTTCATGTGGCACTTGCACCCATATCATGCCATAGGACAGGGCTGTCCAACTTCTGCCGGCCCAGGGGCTGAATTCCGATCACTGATGACCTGGGGGCCGGGTCAGCCCCGCCCCGCCCCCGCCCCGGCTCTGCCCTCTCCCCGGCCCCCCTTATTTTAATTTAATATTAAATATATTTAATTCCATCCTCCCCTCTCCCCTTATTTGTATTTAATATTAAATATATTTAATTCCATCCTCCTCTCCCCTATTTTTATTTAATATTAAATATATTTAATTCCATCCTCCCTCTCCCCTTATTTTTATTTAATATTAAACATATTTAATTCCATCCTCCTCCCCTTATTTTTATTTAATATTAAATATATTTAATTCCATCCTCCCTCCCCTTATTTTTATTTAATATTAAATATATTTAATTCCATCCTCCCTCCCCTTATTTTTATTTAATATTAAATATATTTAATTCCATCCTCCTCCCCCTTATTTTTATTTAATATTAAATATATTTAATTCCATCCTCTCTCCCCTAATTTTTATTTAATATTAAATATATTTAATTCCATCCTCCCCTCTCCCCTTATTTTTATTTAATATTAAATATATTTAATTCCATCCTCCCCTCCCCCTTATTTTTATTTAACATTAAATATATTTAATTCCATCCTCCCCTCCCCCTTATTTTAATTTAATATTAAATATATTTAATTCCATCCTCCTCCCTTATTTTTATTTAATATTAAATATATTTAATTCCATCCTCCCCTCCCCCTTATTTTTATTTAACATTAAATATATTTAATTCCATCCTCCCCTCCCCCTTATTTTTATTTAATATTAAATATATTTAATTCCATCCTCCCTCCCCTTATTTTTATTTAATATTAAATATATTTAATTCCATCCTCCCCCTCCCCTTATTTTTATTTAACATTAAATATATTTAATTCCATTCTCCCTCCCTTATTTTTATTTAACATTAAATATATTTAATTCCATCCTCCCCTCCCCCTTATTTTAATTTAATATTAAATATATTTAATTCCATCCTCCCCACTCCCCTTATTTTTATTTAACATTAAATATATTTAATTCCATCCTCCCCTCCCCCTTATTTTTATTTAACATTAAATATATTTAATTCCATCCTCCCCATTTTTATTTAATATTAAATATATTTAATTCCATCCTCCTCCCCTTATTTTAATTTAATATTATATATATTTAATTCAATCCTCCCCTCCCCTTATTTTTATTTAACATTAAATATATTTAATTCCATCCTCCCCTCTCCCCTTATTTTTATTTAATATTAAATATATTTAATTCCATCCTCCCTCCCTTATTTTTATTTAATATTAAATATATTTAATTCCATCCTCCCCTCCCCTTATTTTAATTTAATATTAAATATAATTTAATTCCATCCTCCTCCCCTTATTTTAATTTAATATTAAAATATATTTAATTCCATCCTCCTTATTTTTATTTAACATTAAATATATTTAATTCCATCCTCCCTCCCTTATTTTTATTTAACATTAAATATATTTAATTCCATCCTCCCTCCCCTTATTGTTATTTAACATTAAATATATTTAATTCCACCCTCCCTCCCCTTATTTTTATTTAACATTAAATATATTTAATTCCATCCTCCCCTCCCCCTTATTTTTATTTAATATTAAATATATTTAATTCCATCCTCCCTCCCCCTTATTTTTATTTAATATTAAATATATTTAATTCCATCCTCCCTCCCCCTTATTTTTATTATTTAACATTAAATATATTTAATTCCATCCTCCCTCTCCCCTTATTTTTATTTAACATTAAATATATTTAATTCCATCCTCCTCCTTATTTTTATTTAATATTAAATATATTTAATTCCCCTCCCCTCCCTTATTTTTATTTAATATTAAATATATTTAATTCCATCCTCCTCCCCCTTATTTTATTTAACATTAAATATATTTAATTCCATCCTTCACTCTCACCTTATTTTATTTAATATTAAATAAATTTAATTCCATACTTCCCTCTCCCCTAATTTTATTTAATAAAAAATATATTTAATTCCATCCTCCCCTCCCTCCCCACAAATTATTTTAATTTTATTTAAATAATATTAAATATATTTAATTCCATCCTCCCCTCCCCCTTATTTTTTTAACATTAAATATATTTAATTCCATCCTCCTCCCCTTATTTTTATTTAATATTAAATATATTTAATTCCATCCTCCCTCCCCCTTATTTTATTTAATATTAAATATATTTAATTCCATCCTCCCCATCCTATTAAATATATTTAATTCATCCTCCCTTATTTTTATTTAACATTAAATATATTTAATTCCATCCTCCCCTCTCCCCTTATTTTAATTTAATATTAAATATATTTAATTCCATCCTCCCCTCTCCCCTTATTTTTATTTAATATTAAATATATTTAATTCCATCCTCCTCCCCTTATTTTTATTTAATATTAAATATATTTAATTCCATCCTCCCCTCCCCCCTTATTTTTATTTAATATTAATTATATTTAATTGCAACCCCCCCCCCCCCTTATTTTTATTTAATATTAAATATATTTAATTCCATCCTCCCCTCTCCCCTTATTTTTATTTAATATTAAATATATTTAATTCCATCCTCCCTCCCCCTTATTTTTATTTAATATTAATTATATTTAATTCCATCCTCCTCTCTCCTTATTTTTTATTTAATATTAAATATATTTAATTCCATCCTCCTCTCTCCTTATTTTTATTTAATATTAAATATATTTAATTCCATCCTCCCCTCTCTCCTTATTTTTATTTAATATTAAATATATTTAATTCCATCCTCCCTTCCCCCCTTAATGTATCCCATCTCCCCTTATTTCATCTTTAAATATATTTAATTTTTATATTTAATACATGAGGGGAGATGGGGAGGGAATGAGGAGCCCCTGAGGAGCCCCTGCTTCGCCTACCTTTTCCAAACGCGCAGGATCCAGGAGTACCCGGACGACGAGAGAGGCGACGACCGACTGAGTCGAAGAAGGTCCTAATCGCATCTGTGGGCCTCAGCGATCCAGTAGTCGAGTAGCGAAGAGTATCGGGAAATACGCAAATCCACACGGGATTTCGCTGTCAACGCCGGCGTGATCTTGCATTGACAGCAAATCCCGTGTGGATTGCGTATTCACGATACTTTCTCCGAACCCGGAAGTAGGTATTTTTTTTAAAAAAATATTATTTATTTTATTTTTCAATTTTTTTATTTAAAAGCTTAGGGGGCCGTAGGGAAGGGGCTGGGGGGCCGTATACGGCCCGCGGGCCGTCAGTTGGCCAGCCCTGGCATATGGAATTGAAATCTGAGCTGCTGAGAGAAATCTTAATCGAGCCGTGATGATCTGAAAGGCAATGGGTTGAATCCTTCACAGCTTACTTCATTAGCCTGGGAGCTAAAGAGAAGAGGCCGCAGACAGAGGTTCGTGAAAAGGGGGGAATTTACCCTCATTTGGACACCCGCACCCCTCTGAAGAGGCCTTAAGTATCCAGCAGTGATGCCTAATGGGTTCACCACTGGGCCTGCCATTGACATAGTCTTGATGACGGGATAATTTGATGGCATTGGCACCATCGCTTGCTGTGCGGATACTTAAGGTTGGCAACTCAAGCAGAGAAAGGACCGTGCGTGTGGGTGGGCACAGAGGGTCCGGATCCGCAGAACTATTCCAAGAGGAAAAGATCACAGTGGGCGGGATGAGACAAGGATATGAATAATTAAAAGCTCGGGACATCTTCCCTTAGTCACTTGCCATTAGTGGCTTGCAAACATAGTTAAAGAAAGATTGTTGACAGAGATAGAAGCCATCAGAAAGGAGATCATCCAAAGCAGTGTTTCCCAACCAGTGTGCCGTGGCACACTCGTGTGCCGCGAGCGATCATCAGGTGTGCCGTGGGAAATTGGAACCTCCAATACCCTTTCATCCCCCTCCTGCCCACAGTGCTCTCTGGGTGTGGCGAACTACAACTTCCAAACTCAAGGTCAATTCCCAAGCAAACCCTTTCAGTACTTTCTGTTGGTAATGAGAGTTCAGTAGGCCAAGTTTGGTTCAATTCCATTGTTGCAAGAGTTCAGGATGCTGTTTGACTGTAAATTGAGCAAGACCTTCGTGTGTGTCTTTCTGCCATTCCTGCCAGGATATCTATGTTGTGTTCATCGAAACAGGCCCAGGTTTCACACTGAGTGTATAAATACATTTAAAAACGTATTAACTATATGTATTACTGTGTTAAGAGTGTCGTTTTGTGTCATTCTGGTTTCACACTAAGTGAGTGTATAAATACATTTAAAAACATATTAACTATATGTATGACTGTGTTAGAGTGTCGTTTTGTGTCATTTTGGTTGGTGAGTGTATAAATACATTTAAAAAACATATTAACTATATGTATTACTGTGTTAGAGTGTCATTTTGTGTCATTCTGGTTTCACACTAAGTGAGTGTATAAATACATTTAAAAACATATTAACTATATGTATGACTGTGTTAGAGTGTCATTTTGTGTCATTTTGGTTTCACACTAAGTGAGTGTATAAATACATTTAAAAACATATTAACTATATGTATTACTGTGTTAGAGTGTCATTTTGTGTCATTTTGGTTTCACACTAAGTGAGTGTATAAATACATTTAAAAACATATTAACTATATGTATGACTGTGTTAGAGTGTCGTTTTGTGTCATTTTGGTTTCACACTAAGTGAGTATATAAATACATTTAAAAACATATTAACTCTATGTATGACTGTGTTAGAGTGTCGTTTTGTGTCATTTTGGTTTCACACTAAGTGAGTATATAAATACATTTAAAAACATATTAACTATATGTATGACTGTGTTAGAGTGTCATTTTGTGTCATTTGGTTTCACACTAAGTGAGTGTATAAATACATTTAAAACATATTAACTATATGTATGACTGTGTTAGAGTGTCGTTTTGTGTCATTTTGGTTTCACACTAAGTGAGTGTATAAATACATTTAAAAACATATTAACTATATGTATGACTGTGTTAGAGTGTCATTTTGTGTCATTTTGTTTTCACACTAAGTGAGTGTATAAATACATTTAAAAACGTATTAACTATACGTATGACTGTGTTAGAGTGTCATTTTGTGTCATTTTGGTTGGTGGTGTGCCCCAGGATTCTGTAAATGTAAAAAATGTGCTACGGCTCAAAAAAGGTTGAAAAACACTGATCCAAAGAACACAACAATCAGACTACTGCTCGGTTTGTGCCTTTCTGCAAAGCAGGGGGTTGGGTGTCCCTTGTAGACAAGAGATTCTGTGTCTACGAGCACTACACTCGGATTCGACTACACTTGAATGAGGACTAACAGCAGAGGATGTTAAAGCTTTACTCAAGTGAGAACGCTTGACGGAAGAGAACCGTCCTACACGCTCTTCGGAAGGAGGACAACTCTCCGATTCCTTTCACTCCATCACCTGGCAGGACGTTCCACATTGTCGGCGCCACCACCGAAAAAGCTCTTTGCCTGGTTGAGGACAGATGGTATGTCCAGACAGATGGCCCTCGACGCCGGTGGGTGAAGCCTGGACGGGGCCCCGCCTCGCGCTCCGCCCTGTCTCTCTCTCGCCTCGGCCCCCGGCGGCACTGGGTCGGCTACAAAGAAGTTGTCCACCAGGTTTGTGGAATAATTTAATCTATGTATATAATAAAAGTCAGTGTTTGCGGGTGAAACTGCGGAGGAATATGTGGCAGCATTGCGATTGGTTTCCACTGTGGGATTATTTGCATAAAGGATTCTGATTGGCCAGCCTCAGAACACCAACGTTCTAAGGCACCAGACAGAGGGGATTGATTGCCACTGAGGAAGTATTTGCATGAAGGACTCTGATTGGCCAGCTACATTCCAACATTCTAAGGTGACTCAGAGGGAAAAGGAAAGGCCTCAGGCAGCTAGTCACTGCGGCCCACAGCAATGACGGATCAGGGCCAAACTTGGCACACAGGGGCCCAATGGCCCACTTCACAACCTGGTGTGGTTTAGGGCGGGATGGGCCATGAATGATGGGATTTGCAGTACCTTCACCTGATTCACTTCTCACACAACACTGTAGCCCCTATAAATCACAGGCCAGGCCCAAAATTGACAGCAAGGCTCCATTAACTTGATTTTCCTGACTAGGCCTCAGCTCATGGGATATTGTTTAGGGCCTGAATTGACAGCAAGGCTTCCTCAACTTGATTTTCCTGACTAGGCCTCAGCTCATGGGATATTGTTTAGGGCCTGAATTGACAGCAAGGCTTCCTCAACTTGATTTTCCTGACTAGGCCCCAACAATGACAGAACAAGACCAAACTTGGCACACAGACCCCCCAAGATGCACTCTACATCCTGGTGCAGTTTGAGGGAGGATGGACCATGGATGATGGGACTTACAGTACTTTAATTCACTTCCTTAGAGCACTGTGGCCCACACCAATGACAAATCAGGACCAAACTTGGCACACAGAGGCCCAACGATCCACTTTACTACCTGGTGCAGGTTATGGCAGGATGACCCACATATGATGAGATTTCCAGTACCTTCACCCGATTCACTTCCCACAGAACATTGTAGCCCCTACAAATCACAGACCAGACCCAAACCTGGCACACAGAGCCCCTATGACCCACTCTGCATTCTGCTGCAGTTTGAAGGAGGATGGATCATGGGTGATGGGACTTGCAGTAGCTTCACTCACTTCCTGAAGACATCACGACCCTCACCCAATGACCAATACAGACCAAAATTGGCACACAGAGCCCCCTTGACCCACTCTACGCCCTGGTGCTGTTTCAAGGCGGATGGACCACAGATGATGGGACTTGAAGTACCTTCACTCACCTTCCGAGACCGCCAAACATGACGCACAGAGCCCCCATGACCCACCCTATCTCCTACTGCAGTTTGGAGGAAGGTGAACCGTGGATGATGGGACTTGAAGTACCAAAGACCAACCTTGGCACACAATGCCTTTCTCAAATAACCCGGGCACCGTCGGGTCCCCAAGCTAGTATCAGATGAAGGAGAAGTGTTTGGGTTTCTCTCTCCCTTTTTCCCTCGCTCACGTCCTCTCGTTCCTCCTCTTTCTCAAGGGCTTGGCTTTTGGAGGGAAGCCTTGCTTACTGAAGAGATAGCGGAGAGCGGCACGCAGTTCAAACAAATGTGTTATCAGAAGCCGAACAGAAGGCTAAAGGGAGCCATCTTTATGCTCAGGATGTCGAACTGAAACACATCCATTCGTAATGCTGTGTCAAAATATAGATTCAAATGGGGTGTGTGTGTGGGGGGGGGGGGAATCCAGCATGGCCCACCAAGGAGGAATCATGGAGGAATGAAGAGTGGAACAGTTCACCTGTCCGCACACACACACAGCCTTGATCAAATGTATCCAAACAATGGTAGGACTAAGCCAGGGGTGGGCAACCTACGGCTCCCGGGCCAGATCCGGCCCTGCAGCCACTTCCATCCGGCCCAGGAGAAGGGCGTCGGGGGGCGGGGCGAAGAGGAAGGTGTGCCGCTGCCGCCATGCCTTCGCGGGCTCTGTGGGGCCTGTCTTGTGGGGAGGTCGGAGGCGAAGAAGCAGCGGCTGAAGAAGAGGGGCGGCCGCGGTCCAGGTCCATCAGCCGCCGCTCGGAGCGCGCCGCCCGCGGCTCCCGGTAGCGCAAGACTTCCTCGGAGCGCTCCCGGATCTCTCCCCGAGGGGGGCAGCAGGAGGAGCCCCTCGTTGCGTTCCGAGAGCGGGCCCTCCGCCGCCGCCACCTCCTTCTGCTGCTGCTGAGGAGGAGGAGGGTCGAAAGTCGAGATGAAGAAGAAGACGTTGAGCAAAGTGCCCAGCAAGAAGGAGAGGCAGAAGCCCCCTCCCCCCCCCCCCGGAGCCCAGAGAGCGAGGGAGGCCAGCGCCTCTCTTTCGGGCCTTCCTTTCTCCTCCGTGGATTCATAAACTACCTTTCACAGGTACCCCTGCGGGCCGCCCTTGTCAGATTATTGCATTTTGAATAGCAATTCATGAGTCAGCACAAGATATATTTTCGCAGTTTGAGATGACCTGCAGTGTGACATGTTTGACACCAGATGGCGCTGTCTCAAGACTGCTAAATGGAACCTTGAGGAATGTCAGTTACAAAGTGACAGTTGGGATTTGTCAGTTGGGATTGAATATCTGTGAGGAAAGGATGTTTAGAAAGGTAGCTGTGATGGCTGTTGTTTTTCGATGTTTTGCCAGTTATTGTTAAATACAATTCAATACAAAGATATATATTTACCTTGTGAATTGAATGAGAGTTTCATTATTCACTCGAACAGAGACTGGAGTTTTTGGGCCGATGGGGAATGAAACTTCTATATTTCTGTTGCCTATCCGCTGTGACATAAATACTCAACGCCGAAGAGCCCTCTCTTTGCCAGTGGCGAAGCCGAGCTGTCAATCAGTCGGCGTCATGGTGCGTGTCTGTCGGGTTATGATTCCCAATCTCCTCGGGTGTGCCTGGGAGGAGGGCTTCACAAGAGCAGCCTGGCAAGGGGGCAGGAGGACGTGTGTGTGTGTGTGTGTGTGTGTATTTAGGTTAGGGTTCCAACCCAAGGAGACAGGCAAGTGTCATGCGGGGTGAGAGGGAGCGCAGTGCACCGTGAAGAACGGGGACTAATAATAATAATAATAATAATATATTATTGAAAGGGGAAGAGATATACTGTGTATATATATATATATATGTTATATTATATTATAATTTCAATATATTAAAATGTCTATATCTATATATATAAAGGAAGAGTCGTCATGGAAAGACCGTCCCAAACAGAGAAACCTTACAATGCAGAAACACCAAACTTGCCAACAGAAATAGGCCTCAAGCAAGGTATGTTTGTAGCAAAGAAACTTCCCCCCAAAACCTAAAAGGCCCCCAAAACAACGAGTAAAAAAACTACATTTCCCAGCATCCTCCGGTGCTGCCAACGACTCCCCCGGCCTCTACGTTCTGACAACATGAGGGGCTGCCAATAAGGGCGGTTTGCATAACTCCTGTACTGGCCAGCCAACATGAACATTCCGACCCATAATAAACTGTCAGAGGAGGATAAGGCAAAGGGCTGAGGCACAAACACAAACACCCAATTCACTTCCCACAGACTTTCTCGCATCTCCGAAATAGGGCACAGCAACGCGTGCCGGGTACAGCTAGTATATATATATATATATATATACACACACACTATAATATAGTAATTATGATATTAATACTAATCACATATGACTATTTCTTTAATATGTTAATATCAACAATGTGTAATATGTAGTAAATATAGTAAATAAATAAATAAATAGGTGCGGCCCTCCATAATATTTTTGGCTCGCGTGGCCCCACCCCTGGACTAAGGTCTTGGCCACATGTTCTTTGGATGCATTGATTCCTTCACATCTAGAAATATGGTTTTAAAATCCTCTCCATTTAACATTCATTGCATTTGTATACATACAGGCTTAGCACAGCAGGCTAAACTGCTGCGCTGCAGAAAATATCCTGCCGATGGAAAGGTCAACAGTTCGGGCCCGGGTCGGGGTGAGCACCCACCGTTGCATGTGCATGGGCGATCAGGCCCGGATTAGCCTCTTCAACCGTCTGAGGCCAAGACGCCCGCGCCCCCGGGTGCGGAAAGCCACACCCCCCAGGGCGCGGAAAGCCACGCCCCCAGGGCGCTGCTGCACATGTGCGGTAGCAGCCCCGGCCGTGCGGCTTCCATCACCTCCTCCTCCCGCGACCGGAAGGAGGGCCCGAGGAGGTGGACGGAAGCCACGCGGCACCGGCCCCCCGGCTTCCGTCCACCTCGCGCCTTCCTTTCAGTCGTGGGAGGAGGAGGAGGTGGACGGAAGCCGCGCGGCACTGCTCGTGGGGCTTCCGTCCGCCGCCTCCTCTACCTCCCGCGACCGAAAGGAGGGCGCGAGGAGGAAGAAAGTCCCGCCCTCCTCCTCGCGCCCACCTTTCGGTCGCGGGAGGTAGAGGAGGCGGCGGACGGAAGCCCCACGAGCAGTGCCGTACGGCTTCCGTCCACCTCCTCCTCCTCCCGTGACCGAAAGGAAGGCGCGAGGAGGAGGAAGGGAAGTCCCGCCCTCCTCCTCGCCGCCTGGGCCGCCCCCTTGCAAGGGAAGGAGGCGGCCAGGAGGAGGAGGAGGAGGGTAGCCCGCTGGCGGGCATGCAGGCGCCTGCCTGCAGGCCCGCCGGCGGGCAGAGCTTCCTTCCTCCTCCTCGCCGCCTCCTTCCTTTGCAAGGGGCGGCCCAGGCGAGGAGGGCACCATTCCTCCTCCCCCCCCTCCCGCGCTCTCCCGCCCCTCGCCCAAGGTATGATGACTCTCGAGAGAGAGAGGGCGGCGGAGGGGGAAGCGCTGCGAGGGGGCGGTTTTTATTTTTTAAAATTATGTTTTCGGGGGGGGGGTCAAATCCGCTGCCCCACAAAACCTGCCGCCCGAGGCCATGGCCTAGTCTGGCCTTATGGGTAATCCGGGCCTGTGGGCGATAAACCTCCCACCGCCAAACCCAAGGAAAAAACGCACACATGTGGTTTTTTGGGACACTGGCTACGACTCATTTATTGATAACAAGAACAAGGGTTGGCAGCCATGAATGGGTCCTGGATCATGATCGGGCAGCCCGCTGCTGTCCGACACCGCTAAACGCGCTGAGGATGCCGCCGGCACAATACTGGGCCAACGTAACTTGGCACCCCTGAGACCACCAGCTGTTCCCCCCTTCCGCTAGGGGGTGGGATACGAAACCATATCCAGGGCCCATGCCCCACACCAAGCTGACGTGGGGATGATTACTTCAGGCTGACCTCCAGCTCAAACAGCGGGGATGATGGTGTTCTTCCTGTGGTGTGGGCTGGTAGAGGACTTCCGTTTCCTTCAGGCTGACCTCCAGCTCAAACAGCGGGGATGATGGTGTTCTTCCTGTGGTGCGGGCTGGTAGAGGACTTCCCTTTTCTTCAGGCTGACTTCCAGCCCAAACAGCTCTGCAGCTGCTGCAAAGCAGGATGTGAGGCGCTGCAGAGCTGCTTCTGAATGGGCGACAAGGGCAGAATGTTTGTTTGTATGTATGTATGTGTCCGGAGGGATATGTGGCAGCTTTCTGAATGGCCTCCACTTTGACAGGCCACAGTGAGCAGCACGGGTGATGGACCTGCACCAAACTTCCCACACATAACCCCCTGACCCCCCTTTATGTCCTGGTGTGGTTTGGGGGAGATGGACCACGGATTATGGGATTTGTAGTACTTCCCTTTGGTTCCCATGAACCACTGCGGCCCCCAACAAAGACCAATTAAGACCAAACTTGGCACACAGAGCCCCCATGACCCACTCTACATCCTGCTGCAGTTTGCAGGGAGGGCGGACCATGGATGGTGGGACTTGCAGTACCTACACTCACTTCCCAAGGCCGCTGTGACCCTCATCCAATGACTGATCAAGACCAAACTTGGCACACAGAGCCCCCATGACCCACTCTACATCCTGCTGCAGTTTGTACGGAGGGCGGACCATGGATGATGGGACTTGCAGTACCTACACTCACTTCCCAAGGCCGCTGAGACCCTCATCCAATGACTGATCAAGACCAAACTTGGCACACAGAGCCCCCATGACCCACTCTACATCTTGCTGCAGTTTACAGGAGGGTGGACCATAGATGATGGGACTTGAAGTACCTACACTCACTTCCCAAGGCCGCTGCGACCCTCATCCAATGACTGATCAAGACCAAACTTGGCACACAGAGCCCCCATGACCCACTCTACATCCTGCTGCAGTTTGCAGGGAGGGCGGACCATGGATGATGGGACTTGAAGTACCTACACTCACTTCCCATGGCCGCTGCGACCCTCATCCAATGACTGATCAAGACCAAACTTGGCACACAGAGCCCCCATGACCCACTCTACATCCTGCTGCAGTTTGCAGGGAGGGCGGACCATGGATGATGGGACTTGCAGTACCTACACTCACTTCCCAAGGCCGCTGAGACCCTCATCCAATGACTGATCAAGACCAAACTTGGCACACAGAGCCCCCATGACCCACTCTACATCCTGCTGCAGTTTTCAGGAGGGTGGACCATGGATGATGGGACTTGAAGTACCTCTACTCACTTCCCAAGTCCCCTGCAACCCTTATCCAATTACTGATCGAGACCAAACTTGGCACACATAACCCCCATGACTACCTTCACGTCCTGGCGAGGTTCAGGGGGGACAGACAATGGATGATGGGATTTGTAGTACTGTCACACCCCTCTGTTCCCACAGACCACTACGGCCCCCAACAAACACCGATAAAGACCACACTTGGCACACAGAGCCCCAGTGACCCACTCTACATCCTACTGAAGTTTGGAGGGGGGCAGAACATGGATGATGGGACTTGCAGTACCTTCCTCTCTTTCCAAGACTGCTACAAGCCTAATCCAATGACTGATCAAAACCAAACCTGGCAAACAGAGCCCTCATGACCCACTCTACATCCTGGTGCAGTTTTGTGTGAGACGGACCACGGATGATGGGACTTGAAGTACCTTCACTCACTTCCTTAAAACAATGCAACCCTCATCCATTCACCAAAACAGACCAAACGTGCCACACACAGCCCCCATGACCCACTCTACATCCTGCTGCCGGTTGGAGGAGGGTGGACCACAGATGATGGGACTTGCACTACCTTCAGTAACTTCATGATACCACTGCAACTCCCAATACTGATGGATCAAGACCAAACTTGGCACACAGAGCCCCCATGACCCACTCTACATCCTGCTACACTTCTCAAATGACCCGGGCACCGCCGGGTCCCCAAGCTAGTATATAATAAAGCGGAATGTTTGTATGTATTTTTGTATGTTTGTGTGTTTGTATGTGGCAGTGTTCTGATTGGCTCCCAGCCTCTACATTCTGGTTGCCAGTGAGGGAGTATTTGCATAACGCTTCTAACTGGCCAGCCAACACGAACATTCCGACACTCTAAACTGCCAGAGGGGGATAAGGCAAAGGCCTGAGGCAGTCAGCCATGGTGGGAGTTTCAGACAAAAACACTTTGCGGCTCCCAACAATGACAGAACAAGACCAACCTTGGCACACAAAACCCAGCCAGCTGTGCCACATTCCCTGTGCTAGGTTGTTTTGCTGAGAAACATGGGGCAAATGAAATGAATCCCGCATCCCTAAAATCAATTATTTTATTTATTTATTTATTTATTTATTGAGGCTTCTATGCCGCCGACTCCCAGGGGCTCGCGGCGGCTCACAAGAGCCAGAGGCACAATAAACAGAAGATTAAAAGCATAAAACCGTTAAACAATAACAAACAGAGCAAAAACAGCGCAATAAGCAAATAGAGCAACAGCGCAGAGCAGCGACATGGTACTTAAAACAGGGCCTACTCTCCAAAGGCCTGCCTGAACAGATGGGTTTTGCAGGCCCATCTAAACGGGAGTAGGTCCCTCAGGGCCCTGGTTTTTCGCCCGGGAGGGCGTTCCACAGCGTAGGGGCTATGACGGAGAACGCCCTCCAGCGGGTAGATGTTAAGTGTGCCAACTTTGTTGATGGTATTTCCAGGAAGTTGGCATCCTCAGACCGTAGTGATCTCGTAGGGTAATATGGAGTGAGACGGTCCCTCAGATACGCTGGCCCCAGGCCGTGTAAGGCCTTAAAGGTGAGAACCAACACTTTGAAGGCGACCCGGTGCTCAATAGGTAGCCAGTGCAGATCCTGCAAGACAGGTGTTATACGGCTACCTGCTGGGGTGCCAGACAGGAGCCGGGCGGCAGTGTTCTGCACCAGCTTGAGCTTCCGGATCGACGACAGAGGAAGGCCAACGTAAAGCGTGTTACAGTAATCTAGCCTTGAGATGACCGTGGCTTGGATCACCGTGGCCAGGTCGCTCCGGGAGATATAGGGGGCCAGCCTCCTTGCCTGTCGGAGATGGAAAAAAGCAGCCTTGCTGACCGCAGAGACCTGGGCCTCCATGGTCAGCTGGGAGTCCAGGTGGACCCCCAGGCTCTTCACGGAAGACGATGGGCATAGTGCTGCACCGTCCAGGGTCGGAAGCTGGACACCTACCCCACCCGGGCGGCCCAGCCACAAGATCTCCGTCTTCACCGGATTCACCCTCAACCTACTGGCTCACAGCCATCCAGTGACGGCTTCGAGGCAGTGTTGGAAATTATCGGGGACGGAACCCGGCCTGCCCTCCATCCTCAGAATGAGCTGGGTGTCGTCAGCGTACTGGTGGCACTCCAGCCCATAACTCCGCACCAGCTGTGCAAGCGGCTGCATGTAGATGTTAAATAACAGAGGGGAAAGGATGGCCCCCTGCGGAACTCCGCAAATGAATGCGGGAGCCCTCGGAGACCACCGCGCCCCTCCTCACACGCTGAGACCGCTGGTGGAGGAAGGAGGTCAGCCATTTAAGGACTGTCCCCCTCACTCCAGCCATGGCCAGGCGGTGGGTCAAAAGATTGTGGTCGACCGTGTCAAACGCTGCCGTGAGGTCCAATAACACGAGCAGCGCAGACCCACCTTGGTCGAGCTGGCAGCAGAGTTGGTCTGTGATGGAGACCAGGACCGTCTCCGTCCCGTGCCCCGAACGGAAGCCGGACTGGAAGGGGTCTAGCCATGTTGCGTCATCTAAGAAGGACTGCAGCTGCTCCATTGCTGCCCTCTCAACCACCTTGCCCAGGTACGAAAGATTCGACACTGGGCGGTAATTGGAGGAAACCGCAGGGTCCAATGACGGTTTTTTCAGCAATGGAGCCACCACCGCCTCTTTCAAGCACTCTGGGAAGACTCCTTGCTCAAGGGAGCTGTTTACGATGTTCAACAGAGGCCCACGTAACCCCTCCAGGCACGATCTAACAAGCCAGGAGGGGCACGGGTCGAGGGAGCAGGTGGTAGGCCTGGCTGCAGCCACAATCCTATCAACAGCATCTGCGTCCAGTGGCCGAAACCGGTCGAGGGTGGGCCCGGCGGAGGGCCACGGGGTCTCAAGCTCTCTCACTGTATCAACAAGTACTAGTCTTGTTTCTAAGTTACCTTGTTGAAAGGGAAATTAGGAAGCCCAATAGTCACTTTACAATGTTGGCGGGAATTTCCCACGGCTGGAAGATTTACATTCGTGCGATTGCGGAGATGAGAACTTAGCGGCGTCGCTGAGTTAATGCGTTTGAGAGTAAATAAACATTACTCTCTATAAATAAACGCCTTCCCGGAGAATCTTAATGATTGCAAAATTTTCTTCATTAAAGCCAGGCACCTAGTAATTACTAATTGCTCTGCTATACCAGGTTTTGGTAGCAGCCAAGATGCAGCTCGTAATTTATTTACCTATTAAAATCTTTATGTGTCCATTACAGGCACCGGTCGGTGGTTCCCCGGGAGTAGAAAAGGCAATTATTGACAGGATCCCAGATGCTAACTAGAATTTAATTTAGTTAAATGGTGTATTCCACCGATCAACTTCCTCGGTGGATGTCCATAAAGGAACAAAGAGGAGGCTGCTTCCATGTAGCTTCCAGTTTCCGAATGGCGTCTGGGCGGGACTAGGTGAAGCAGTACATGATTTATTTATTTATTAATTATTTTGTTTAAAACTTTTATTCCCCGGCCTTCTCACCTCCGAAGAGGGACTCAGACCGGCAGACAGCAATAATTCAATGCTAACATCTAAGTATCTATCTATCTATGTCAGTGTTTCCCAACCAGCGTGCCGTGGCACACTAGTGTGCCGTGAGCGATCCTCAGGTGTGCCGTGGGAAATTGGAACCTCCAATACCCTTTCTTCCCCCTCCTGCCCACAGTGCTCTCTGAGTGTAGGTGAACTACAAGTTCCAAACTCAAGGTCAATTCCCAAGCAAACCCTTTCAGTACTTTCTGTTGGTAATGAGAGTTCAATATGCCAAGTTTGGTTCAATTCCATTGTTGCAAGAGTTCAGGATGCTCTTTGATTGCGTCATTTTTTGATTCCACAGTACTCTCTGTATGTAGGTGAACTACAACTCCCAAACTCAAGGCCAATGCCCACCAAGGCCTTCCAGTGTTTTGTGTTGGTCATGGGAGTTCTGTGTGCCAAGTTTGGTTCAGTGCCATCATTGGTGGAGTTTGGAATGCTCTTTGGTTGTAGATGAACTATAAATCCCAACAACTACAACTCTCAAATGTCAAGGTCTTTCCCCCCCAGTGTTCACATTTGGGCATATTGAGTATTCCTGCCAAGTTTGGTTGAGATCCATCATTTTTTGATTCCACAGTACTCTCTGTATGTAGGTGAACTACAACTCCCAAACTCAAGGTCAATGCCCACCAAGCCCTTCCGGTGTTTTGTGTTGGTCATGGGAGTTCTGTGTGCCAAGTTTGGTTCAATTCCATCTTTGGTGGAGTTTGGAATGCTCTTTGGTTGTAGATGAACTATAAATCCCAGCAACTACAACTCTCAAATGTCAAGGTCTATTTTCCCCAAACTCCACCAGTGTTCACATTTGGGCATATTGAGTATTCCTGCCAAGTTTGGTTGAGATCCATCATTTTTTGATTCCACAGTACTCTCTGTATGTAGGTGAACTACAACTCCCAAACTCAAGGTCAATGCCCACCAAGCCCTTCCGGTGTTTTGTGTTGGTCATGGGAGTTCTGTGTGCCAAGTTTGGTTCAATTCCAAAGACCATTTCAAGTCAGGAAGAGATGGCTCTTAGGCATGAGAAAAAAGTTATGAAAATGAAATGATTCGTAAGAAATTCGTAAGAAATGCTACTTTCGAGTATTTCCGCACCTGGAACGCCAACCAGGAAGTGGACTTTCTTTTCGAACTTCGGGGCCAGGATTTTCTTAAGTGTCGTTATTAGGTCGTAAGGGGGCACCCTCCTTCTCTCTCACCACCCTCCCGCCTCCCTTGCCAATAAGTATTATGGCAAGGCAAGCCCTAAACTCGCTCCTTCTTTTTCGGCTGAAAGCCTGGAAAAATGTAAACAGAGAGGATTACTCAGAAGTAAATCTGCAAAGGAGGGCACTTTGGATGAAGGGCCCTCCTTTGTGGATTTACTTCTGAGTAAACCTCTCTGTTTACATTTTTCCAGGCTTCCCTGCCTCTCCTGCCTGCCAGGATCTAAAGCATCAAAGAGTAATGGGGTGAGAAACCAACCTAATGTATCATAGAATGAATGCTGCTGTAAGTGCCTAATATTATAAGTAATCCAACTGGTCATATACCTACATTCCATGCACATGCAATAATACAGCAGTCATAACAATAACAAGAGGTAAAATTCAAACCGAAGTATTCTGACTGGTCCCTCCTCATGCGGTGCAAACGGGCTCTTCTCTATTAGCCGGGAAAAGCCAGTGTTTGCTGCTTGGGTGCACACATACATATTCTTGGGGTGGGGGATTTGCTGCAGAACCCGGGCTCATAGAGAAGATTCTGCAGCAAATCCCCCCAAAGAATATGTATGTGTGTGCACCCAAGCAGAAAACGCTGGCTTTTCCCGGCTCACAGAGAAGAGCCCGTTTGCACCGCATGAGGCAGGGACCAGTCAGAATACTTCGGTTTGAATTTTACCTCTTCTTATACCCATTGTTATTACTGCTGTATTATTGCATGTGCATGGAATGTGGGTATATGACCAGCCTGGGCAAACTTGGGCCCTCGCTCCCTGGGGATCGGGGTGAGAGAGAGGCAGCGAGGAGCCAGGGGGGGCTCCTCCTCCTTTTTTTGCTGCTTCCAAGAATAGAATACCCCCCTCCCTCCCTCCCTCCTTCCTATTTGGAGAGTCCCATCTAGAATTCAGTGTGGTTTATTCAAGTTTTGGCCTACAACTCCCAGAAATCCCAGCCAATTTACCAGCTGTTAGGATTTCTGGGAGTTGTAAACAAAACCATCTGGAATGCGCATGCGCTGGCATACGAACTACTAACGAATTTCGTTAGTAATTAAGTTACATTTTAGAAATTTTTGGAATTTTTTTGTAAGTCTTTCTTTTACTAATCAAAAAAATCCCCCCCCCCCCTTTGATTTTAGAATCACCATTTTTGGGTTCTAAACCATGCCTAATGGCTCTTCCTCCGAGCCCTGTGGGGAATACACTTGGGTGACAAGGGCTTTCTCCAATCCACTTGCAACTGGGCAGCAGCTCATATGTCCTCACATCTGGTTCTACTTATCCGTTGAGCAGATTGCACCAAAATAAACCAAAAATAAGATTAAACCCCCCAGATTTACAAGCACATCTGTGCATGGCAGCGTCGCTCACCCTGCGGTCCTTTCTCGGCCTGGAACAAACTGGGGTTCATTCCGAGGAGCAAGGTAATGAAACCGTGTCACATGAAGCCAGCAAGCTGTGCTGCTCAGCTGCTCATATCGATGCGCTCCTGGGGACACATCCAACCTCTTCACCAGGGTGGGAGGCCGCACCTTCCCAGAGAACCGCACCCAAAAGTTCTTTAGGAGAGGCAGCTGTTCTTGTAGCTTAAAGGAGAAGGGAAATGAAAAAAACAAGATATCCACCTCTCACAATTGCGAACCATGACAGAGGTGGTGAACTGCATTCACTCGATAGTGCAAATGCACCACTCGTCATACCCAATGTATTGTCAAAGACTTTAATGGGTTGTTGTAGGTTTTTTGGGCTGTATGGCCATATTTTAGAAGCATTCTCTCCTGACGTTTCGCCTGCATCTGAAGGGTGGCCGAGGAGGCCGTCCCGGAGCAGGAACTGGGCCTAGAGGCTGGGGAAGGCAGGGGATCCACAGTTGGACCCAATCCCTCGATCGTGGCGGCGGATCCCTGCGAGATGTGCTGCATCTCTGCTGTGCCTAATCCTGATTGGAGTCCTGACCAGGGGGGGGGGCTTACCTCTCCCGGGAGGGTAAGTGAAGATTATTCTGGCGCCCCCCCCCCGGTGGCTTCTGGACGCCGCCGTGCATGCGCAATTCATAACAGGAGCAAAATTAACATTTATGAAGTAGCAACGAAAAAAGTTTTATGGTTGGGGGTCACGACAACATGAGGAACTGTATTAAGGGGTCACGGCATTAGGAAGGTTGGGAAACATTGCAATATCTTTATTTATTTATTTATTATTTTGATGTATATACCCCCCTACCCAAAGAGGCTCAGGGTGGCTCACACCAGTGAACAACATAATCACAACATAGTTAAAAACATAACAAAACCGATTGAGGCAAGAGTGGAATTTGACAGTCTTAGAGGTTAAATGCCTGTCTGAAGAGATGGGTCTTGCAGCCCCTCTGGAAGGCCTGTAGGTCAGTTGTTGCTCAAGCCTCCTCTGGGAGGGCGTTCCAAGGGTAGGCGCTATTACAGAGAAAGTACGCTGCCGCGTCGAGGACGGGCGGCAGATCTTACGTGATGGAACCTCTAGTAGGTTTTGATCCAAGGACCGTAGTGGTCTCTGGGGAACGTGCAGGGAGAGGCGGTCCTTCAGGTACACTGGCCCCAGGCCATGCAAGGCCTTAAAGGTTAACACCAGCACTTTGAAGGCAATCCGGTACTCGATGGGGAGCCAGTGCAATCGCTGTAGGACTGGTGTGACGTGGCCAACCAGTACTCGAGCCGCAGCGTTTTGCACCAGCTTCAGTTTCCGACAGAGGAAGGCCAATGTAAAGGGCGTTACAGTAGTCCAGTCTTGAGATGACCATGGTCTGGATTACCATGGCCAGGTTGCCACCGGAAAGGTAGGGTGCTAGCCGCCTTGCCTGGCGCAGGTGGAAAAACGCCGCTCTGCTCACGGTGGAGACCTGAGCCTCTATTGTCAGCAGAGGGTCCAGTTGGACCCCCAGGCTTTTGACCAGGGGTGACGGACTATCCACCTCGCCATCCATGATTAGCAACTGGAGCTACAACCCCCGGGGTGACCCAGCCACAGGACCTCCGTCTTCGACGGGTTCACCTTCAACCTGCTGGCCCGTAGCCACCCAGTCATGGCTTCCAGGCACTGATGGAAATAATCGGGTACAGAGTCCGGCCGGCCTTCCATCTTCAGCACCAGCTGGGTGTCGTCAGCGTACTGATGGCACTCCAGACCAAAACCACATACCAGCTGGGCCAGTGGACGCATGTAGATGTTAAATAATAGAGGAGAGAGGACAACCCCTTGGGGTACCCCACAATTAAGGGGGACCCTTTCCGGGACCATCCTTCTCCTCTCCACCCGTTGTCCCCGATCTTGGAGAAAGAAGGCCACCTATTTAAGGGCAGACCCCCTCACTCCCGTCATGGCTAAACGGTGGATCAATAGTGAATGGTCAACTGTGTCAAATCCGGTACTCTATTGGAAGCCAGTTCAGTTGCTGGAGGTTTGGTGTGATATGGCATCTCGCACTAGCTTGAGTTTCTGGGTTACTCTCAAGGGAAGGCCAATGTAAAGGGCATTACAGTAGTCCAACCTCGAGATGACCGTCGCCTGGATCACTGCGGCTAGGTCACTCCTGGATAGGTAAGGTGCCAGTCACCTAGCTTGGCGCAGATGGAAAAATGCGATTTTGCTGACCATAGAAACCTGGAGATAAAGTAGGAGATAAAGGTACCACATTAACCTGGTCAGCATAGAGCCTGACTGGACTCCCAAGCTTTTTACTACCGATGACGGGCGTAATGCCTCATGTACAACAGTCGAGAATGCAGAGTATACACTGTAAACGCACTATAGGTGAGTGAAAATACACCAATCAAGACAAAATCTATGAATCAAATGTATTCAATCATTGGCAAATAATAACAATATTGCAAGCATGAAAGATTATACAAGCCGCATATATCACATTAGTGAGACCCCCCAAGTACACAAAATCATATATAAGGCAAATGCCTAGGTAAACTGTTAAATTCGTACCCTGGAACTGTTGAGTTCGTACCCTGGAACGGTGCTCCGAAATACGTACACGGAGGGGGCGTGACGACTGTCCCACGTAGTATAGGCCACACCCACACAAAATGACAGAGATGGACTTCTCGGAAGTGCAATTAAGAAAGTCCCGAATGACGAAGGATTTATTGGATCTTAAACTGGTAATGTCATTGCAGCGCAACGCCTGGGAGCAGGACGTGCAGCCTCCACACGGCCAAAAGCCAGTAGTGGAGCGGGTGAACGAACGATTCTGAAGAAGCTACAAGCGAAATGGATCGTGGCCTCGCATTTCAACCATAGTGGCCCCTCCAAGCGTCCCACCTTGGCTCCGCATTGGACTACTGACACCGTTCATTCCTGTACTTTGGGTATGCCCCAGGACTTTGGCGAACTGTGCATAGTCGTGTACTTGAACATTATTTCAAGCAGCATTGGGTCTTATTTACACACCCCGCTAGTACTGTGCTATGCTTGCCTTGTTTGTTCAGAGTTTACCCAGGCATTTGCCTTATATATGATTTTGTGTACTTGGGGGGTCTCACTAATGTGATATATGCGGCTTGTATAATCTTTCATGCTTGCAATATTGTTATTATTTGCCAATGATTGAATACATTTGATTCATAGATTTTGTCTTGATTGGTGTATTTTCACTGACCTATAGTGCGTTTACAGGGCGTAATGCCTCGCCATCCAAGGTAGGCAGCCGGCACTCTCCCCCACCCGGGCATCCCAGCCACAAGGATTCACCTTCAACCGGCTGGACCGTAGCCATCCAGTCACAGCTTCAAGGCACTGATGGAAAGAATCGGGCACGGAGTCCAGTCTGCCCCCCATCCGCAGCACCAGCTGGGTGTCATCAGCGTACTGATGGCACTCCAGACCAAAGCTACGCACCAGTTGTGCTCTGAATGAAATTAATTCAAACGTCTCCAATAGCCGGGGCTTTGCATTTCCAGCATGTTGTCTGTATTTTGTCTAGGCACAGAGCTTTCTCCTTCTTTTCCTGTCGCTGAAAGGATCTCTCGGTGGAGAAGAGGGGAGACATTTACATACAAATTAACTGTGAAGTTTGGGGAAGGGGACGCTGGGTTGTTTCAGGAGACAATCAAAAGCTCGCTCTCACCTCTTAACAATGGCTCGGCAACCCTCGGTGGCGGGAGTACCCGGGTGCTTCAGAAGCATTTTGTCCAGGAAATCACATCTTTCCAATTTTCCAGATGACAGGTTGCATTGCAAGCCCGTCACACCACATTACTCTGGCGATGCGCTGTAATGTAAGACTGCTGATGTAACCCAATCCGATGTGTCTACTGCGGGATATTTGGAGAGCATTGTCCAAATGCAACTTGGCTCATCCCAAGGAAAGCAAGTTGTTCAAGGAGAGAAATTGGGGGGGGAAAATATTTAATGCATTTGAAAAATATTTATTTATTTATTTACTAGCTGGCCCAGCCACGCGTTGCTGTGGGATTTTTTTAAACTTGGGGACTGTGTGTGTAGTTATTAGGCATGGTTTTGAACCCAAAAATGGCGATTCTAAAATCAAATGGGGGATTTTTATTACTAAAAGAAAGACAAAAAAATTTCCAAAAAGTTCTAAAATGTAACTTAATTACTAACGAAATTCGTTAGTAGTTCGTATGCCAGCGCATGCGCATTCCAGATGGTTTTGGCCTACAACTCCCAGAAATCCTAACAGCTGGTAAATTGGCTGGGATTTCTGGGAGTTGTAGGCCAAAACTTGAATAAATCACACTGAATTCTAGATGGGACTCTCCAAATAGGAAGGAGGGAGGGAGGGAGGGAGGGAGGGAGGGGGGTATTCTATTCTTGGAAGCAGCAAAAAAAAGGAAGAGCCCCCCCCCCCTCGCTCCTTGCTGCCTCTCTCTCACCCCGATCCTGAGGGAGCGAGGGCCCAAGTTTGCCCAGGCTGAGAGGAAAAGGAAGAGGCCTGAGGCTGTGAGGAATGGTGGGAGTTGAAGTCCAAAACACCTGGAGGGCTGAAGTTGGCCCCTCATGAAGCCTCTTCAAGGCTTTAGATCCTGGCAGGCAGAAGGGGCAGGGAGGGCCCGTCCACTCCTCCTGCCCTGCCAGGATCTAAAGCATCAAAGAGTATTGGGGTGAGAAACCAACCTAATGTATCATAGAATGAATGCTACTGTAAGTGCCTAATATTATAAGTAATCCAACTGGTCATGTACCTACATTCCATGCACATGCAATAATACAGCAGTAATAACAATGGGTATAAGAAGAGGTAAAATTCAAACCGAAGTATTCTGACTCTGGTCCCTCCTCGAACTGCAAAAGGCTCTTCTCTCTGAGCCCGGAAAGGCAAAACCCCAGGCACAGCGTTTGCTGCCTGGGTGCACACATACATATTCTTGGGGGATTTGCTGCAGAATCTTCTCTATGAGCCCGGGATTCTGCAGCAAATCCCCCAAGAATATGTATGTGTGTGCACCCAGGCAGCAAACGCTGTGCCCGGGTTTTGCCTTTCCCGGCTCAGAGAGAAGAGCCCGTTGCACCGCTTGAGGAGGGAGCACAGTCAGAATACTTCGGTTTGAATTTTACCTCTTGTTATTGTTATTACTGCTGTATTATTGCATGTGCATGGAATGTAGGTATGACCAGTTGGATTGCTTATAATATTAGGCACTTACAGTAGCATTCATTCTAATATACATTAGGTTGGTTTCTCACCCCAATACTCTTTGATGCTTTAGATCCTGGCAGGCAGGAGAGGCAGGAAGCCTGGAATAAATGTAAACAGAGAGGTTTACTCAGAAGTAAATCCACAAAGGAGGGCCCTTCATCCAAAGTGCCCTCCTTTGCAGATTTACTTCTGAGTAATCCTCTCTGTTTACATTTTTTCCGGGCTTCCAGCCGAAAGAAGGAGCGAGTTTAGGGCTTGCCTTGCCATAATACTTATTGGCAAGGGAGGCGGGAGGGTGGTGAGAGAGAAGGAGGTGCCCCCCCTTACGACCTAATAACGACACTTAAGAAAATCCTGGCCCCCGGTTCGAAAAAGAAAGTCCACTTCCTGGTTGGCGTTCCAGATGCGGAAATACTCAAAAGTAGCATTTCTTACGAATTTCTTACGAAACGAATCATTTTCATAACTTTTTTCTCATGCCTAGTATATACTAGCTGTACCCGGCACGCGTTGCTGTGCCCTATTAGGAGATGCGAGAAAGTCTGAGTATGTAAGGGTTGGAATTGTTGTTAGTGAATTGGGGGTGTTGTGTTTGTGCCTCAGCTCTTTGCCTGCAGTCCTTCAGGTTTGACTTGTACCATGGCCAGGATGGATCAGCTTGGGGAGGGCTTGTCCTGTCAGGGATCTCTATCTTCCCAGGTGCGTCCAGTGTCTGTTGGGGGACTGTTAAAAATCCTTTCCGTATCCTTTGAGCCACCTTTCTCAAGATCTTCATGTCTAGCTTACTTCCTGCTCCTCTCTTTTTCAAGATGTCCTGCTCTGTGTCTTTTGCCCCCATTGGTCGATGTCCGGTGAGGCTTTCCTCGTGGACAGGCCATCTGAGGGAGCTCTTCCAGCGCTGGGCACCAGAAGGTACTGGGTGATGACCTCCATCCCTGGGAGCCAGCAGAGAGAGGGGCTGGAGCACCCTCCTTGGCAAACCCCATTGTTGCTGGATGGTCCTCTTATTAATGTGGAATTCAAGCCACTGGAGATCTTTTGGGAAAGGAAGAAGAGCTCCCTTGAAGGGTGTTGATCTCCATCATGGGCTTCTGATTTGAAAGTGTTGGAGGAGGCTCTGGCACTCCTCTGACAGTTTGTTATGGGTCGGAATGTTCATGTTGGCTGGCCAGTACAGCAGTTATGCAAATCCGCCCTTATTGGCAGCCAATCATGTTGTCAGAATGTAGTGGCTGGGGGAGTCTTTGGCAGCCCCGGAAGATGCTGGGAAATGTAGTTTTTTTACTCGTTGTTTTGGGGGCCTTTTAGGTTTTGGGGGGAAAGTTTCTTTGCTACAAACGTACCTTGCTTGAGGCCTATTTCTGTTGGCAAGTTTTGTGTTTCTGCAATGTAAGGTTTCTCTGTTTTAAGTAGTCTTCACATGACGACTGTTCCTTTATATATATAGATGTGTGTGTGTGTGTGTGTGTGTGTGTATGTGTTTCTGTGTTCCTTTTTTCTCCCTCTTTCCTTCCTTCCTTCACTCCATCCTTCTATCCTTTCCTTCCTTTCCCCTCCCATCCTTCCTGCTATCCTTCCTTTTTCCTTCCTTTTCTTCTCCCCTCCTTCCTTCCATCCATTCTTCCTTCTATCCTTCCCTTCCTTTCTTCTCCCTCCTTCCTTCCATCCATTCTTCCTTCTATCCTTCCTTCCTTTCCTTTCTTCTCCCCTCCTCCCTTCCCTCCCTCCCCCTTCTTTCCTTTCCCTCCTACCTGCCATTCCTCCCCTTTCTGAATCAGTCCTTGCTCCCCTTGTCTCAGTCCCTCCATTCCTTTCCCTACCTTTCCCTACCACCACCAACATTCCGACTCTTTAAACTGCTAAGGGGGGGGGCTCCCAGCCTACATTCTAACTGAGGGAGTATTTGCATAATGCCTCTAATTGGTCAGCTCCACTAACATTCCAACGCTGTAAACTTCCAGAGGGAGGTGGTGTGGGGGATCATGGGAGTTGTAGTCCATAATGGGTTTTTTTGGGATTTGTGGCCATTGGCTCTTTTTTGGGCAGGGGGGGGGTGGTAAACATACCTCGTAGGGTTTTCTGGGTATGTGGGCTGTTTTTGTGTTTCTGCCTTGTGTGGTTTCTTTGTCTATAAGACAGGAACCATGACATGGAGGATTTTATATATATAGATTATTTCGATTTCTATACCACTCCATTCGTGATGGGCTCGGGGCAGTTTACATAATATAAAACAACACACAGCACAAAATAAAACTAAAATAGACTATTAAACTATGCACACGAATAAAACTAAAACCTCAATATTCAATAATACCATAAAATAAGTTGACCAGAGATGTTACAATACATCAGTCAGACGGAAAAGCTTGACGGAAAAGGCCCGTTTTGCACGCCCTACGATAGGAGGATAGTTGTCTGATTCTTCGCCCTTCATCGGGAAGAGCATTCCACAGTGTCAGTGCCACCACCGAGAAAGCGCGCTGCCTGGTGGAAAACAGTGTCAGATTATTGCATTTTGAATAGCAATTCATGAGTCAGCACAAGATATATTTTTGCAGTTTGAGATGACCTGCAGTGTGACATGTTTGACACCAGATGGCGCTGTCTCAAGACTGCTAAATGGAACCTTGAGGAATTTCCGTTACAAAGTGACAGTTGGGATTTGTCAGTTGGGATTTAATATCTGTGAGGAAAGGATGTTTATAAAGGTAGCTGTGATGGCTGTTGTTTTTCGATGTTTTGCCAGTTATTGTTAAATACAATTCAATCCAAAGTTATATATTTACCTTGTGAATTGAATGAGAGTTTCATTATTCACACGAACAGAGACTGGAGTTTTTGGGCCGATGGGGAATTAAACTTCTATATTTCTGTTGCCTATCCGCTGTGACATAAATACTCAACGCCGAAGAAACAGGTGGTATGTTCTAACAGAAAAGACATTGAGAAGATTTTGAGCTTCAGGCCAAAGTGATCTCTGGGGAACATATTGGGAGAGGCGGTCCCTCAAGTACACAGGCCCTAGACCAGGGGTGGGCAATTATTTTTTCCAAGGGGCCACACGAGAGCCAAAAATATGATGGAGGGCCGCACCTAAAGGCAGAACTACATTCTAATCTACATAATGTATTTATTTATTTACTATATTTACTATATATTACACATCATTAATATTAACATATTCATATATCAAGAAATATTCATATATTATTAGTATTAACATCATAACTATTATATTATAGTATATATAGAGAGAGAGACATTATAATATATTGAAATTATAATATAATATAACATTATATTATATTATTATTATATTTTTATTATAAAATGGTTATAAAATAATGATAAAAACCACTAAAATAAAATAAAATGAAATAACAGTGGGGGGAGCTCCCACTGTTAGCCCCAGCTTCTGCCAACCCAGCAGTTCAAATACATAGTAAACCACACACAGAGACCCCAACCCGCTTTTACCTCTTCCTTTTCTTTCCTACTCTTTCGCCCGCGCTTCCTTGCCGAAGAGAGGGAGGCGGGGCAGTTGCGTGGTGGCGTGGTGTTTTGTGTCTGGGGGGGGGAGAGGGAGCGAGCAAAGTGCCTTCTCCTGCCCCTCGTTGTGGCTCCAGGGGAGTTTCTGTGGGAGGACCCGCCTCCCTGAGGGTCTCTGCGCGATGCTGCCTGTGACCTCATCGTGCAGAGACCCTTGTGGAGGCGGGGCCTCCCGTGGAAGCTCCCCTGGAGCCGCAGCACTTTGCTCCCTCCCTTCCTTTTTGCCGGACACAAAGCATCAAGTTGCTTTGTGGCTGCCCTCGCCTCCCTCTCTACGGTAAGGAAGCCGTGCTGCCCTCACCTCCCTCTCTTCGGCAAGGAAGCCACGGGCCGGATGGCATCACCCGGAGGGCCGGATGCGGCCCGCGGGCCGTAGGTTGCCCACCCCTGCCCTAGGCCATACAAGGCCTTAAAGGTTAATACCAGCACTTTGAAAGCAACCCGGTACTCGATTGGTAGGCATTGCAGTTGCCGCAGAATAGGTGTAATGTGACAACTCGTTCCAGATGTAGGGGGCGCTGGTGCTTCAAATTTGAATTACTTCCAAAAATTTTCTGAGTTTTTTTTTTTGAATTTTCGGAATTAATTCGAAAATTTCAGAATGGCTTCGTTAATGGCAGACACGCATGCGCAGTAGGAAAGAAGCAGCACTGGCACCGGGGAAACTTCGGGGGATTGTCCCTCCCTCATTTTTAGACCAATCCTGATGAACTTTGCTGCAGTGGTAGAACACATGGACCACTGTTAGCTCACCAAATTTCATAACTTTTGACTTACCCATGGATTTTTGGCGAATTTTTTTTATAGACTGACCTAGCTTAAATACAAGTTCTGCCTTCATTTTTCTACAGGGGAAGCGTGGCTCAGGGGCCGCGCGCCACCTAATAAGCAGAAGGTGTTGTAACTCAGACGCCAATAGAGCCAAGCCCAGAAGTAAAAGGGGGTAACAAAAAGGTTTATTTTACAAGGAATGAGAATGGGACTAACAAAAACCTAGCCAAAGTGGCAAAAACCCACAAAAACCCAAGGGAAGCCCCCCCCCCCAAAGCACTGCAGGAGAAGCCAAAACAAACACAGGGATGTCCTCTGCGAAGTCCTTCATGGGATGATCCAAAAAGTGAAGTCTGCAACTGGTCCAAAGTCAAAGGGCAGGAAAATGATGGAGGAAAACGAGGAGACAGTCCAAGGTCCGTCAGGAGAAAAGATCCAATGGAGTCAAATCCCGCCACTAGGAACACACGGCTGTAGGAGTAGTCAGGAACATGATACCAGATAACAGGATGCCAAGGAAACAGGATGCCAAGATAAACAGGATGCCCAGGTAACAGGACACCAGACACAACTCCTTGCCTGCCGCAAGGATTCCTTTCCCAAGCTCATAATTTATACTCTAAAGATCAGACTCATCTGAGTCACACCCTTCCAGCTCAGGCAAAGCAGCTGCATTCCCCTCAACAGCTGACACCTTTTCAGCGTCTCTCCAGGTCTCCCAGCATCTCTCAAAACTTAGTGTTTCCCAGTCATTCCCAGAAGTTTCAGAGGGCCAATCTTTGTCACTGTCAAACCCCATAAACGTGCCACTACTGGAGTCAGCATTACATACATCCTGAACTTCTTTTACCAGAGTCCAATCTAGCTCAGTATCACTCTTTTCTGACTGCAGTTCCACGTCTCCAGGAAAACCCTCAAATGACTCTGAATCTGTAGGAGCAGTAACTACCTGCCGAATTCTTTTCCTCTGCTCTAACTCATCAGCGCTAGAATCGCTTGCAGTTCTCTTTCTGCTTTCTCCAGCATCTGAAGTCTCATCAGCCCCTCCCAACTGCATGCTGCTCCCAGCTGGAGATAACTCAGCTTCTACTACAACACTGCTATCAGGCGACACCAAGGGCTGACTTACAACAGAAGGACCAGGACCGTGCGTTCGATCCCTGCCAGGAGAATTTTTTTAAAAGTTTTTAAAAAATAATAATAAAGGAAATATGTTCCTGGTTTGAATTGTGAAAGTGTTTTTCCTGTTTCTTTGTGTGGTCTTTAAGTAGTTGTTCAACTCCAGAAACTTTGTGTGTGGTTGTGCTTAGCCACACCCACCTCATCTCTCTTTGTATCGCCTCTCGCCAGGGAAATTGGCAAAAAGAAAAAATTGCAAGGAAAGGCTTTGCTGCCTTCTCTTTAGACATCTTTGGTTCAGTTTATTTTATATTTATATTTAGTTTAACAGCAGGACATTTAGCAATTTCTATCACTGGGGGCATGTTGAGACTCCCACAGATGGCTCACAGACACGCCAAGCTAGTAAAAGTATTTACAGTTTATTCAAACAAAAACATAGCCACAGTCCGGCATAAAAAAACCCACACCCAAAAAAGCCTATAAACAAAGCAGAGAAGACGTCCGTCTTTCGTAGTCTTTGGCCTTTATCCCGGCTCAAAGTCTGTGTAATGCGAAGATCCATCCCAGAAGGAAAGGAGGAGTGCTTCTCAAATTCCAGGAGCTAAGTATACAAACAAACACATCAAAGCCCCGCAACCCACAGCAACCCCTTCCACCCATTATACAATACCAAAAAGAGACAGGCACTCACAGCAACATAGGAAATGATCAAACAAAACGCGGTAGTCACTAAACATAAAAACACACATTAAAGCTCCAACCCCCCAACAAACAACAGTGTCAGCTAGAGCTGCCATAGCAGCTCCCCCAGAACCCAACATGAAAACAGCCCAATACTCACAGCTCGCTGGGAAACAGGAACTAAGACACGAAGAATCAAGAGCACCAGATACAGGAACTAGCAACCCACCAGCAACACCTTGGCCGACCGCAGAGTCCCAAATCCCCAGACCTTACTTTTATACCCTTACAACTCAGAGTCATCAGACTCCCCACCCAAATCTGCCTCAGTCCCCACAGCTGCAGCCCTGGGTGTGTTCCTCCAATCCTCCCACCTTTGCTGAACAGTTAAAGGACCCCAATCCGACTCAACATTCCCACTAGGCCAATCAGGATCACTTGAAAAGCCAAAAATGAGCTTTCGCTGGACTCAGCATTTAACACATTCCTGACATCCTGCACCAACGCTGAGTCCAGCTCTGTATCACTCTCTTCTGAGGTTAACTCTGCTTCAAACCTCTCAAAAGTGTCATCACTGGTAGGCTCCCTAAGTATTTGTCGGACCTTTCTCCTTTGTTCTGCACCTTCCAAACTCACAACACTTGCAGCTCTCTTCTGCCCAAACCTCCCTCTTCAAGTGACATGTCCGACAAAGTATCCTCCTCCCTGTTACTACCTGTAGCAACTACAGGCTCAGCTTGCTCAACTACAACAGGGCGTGTGTGGCTGTGCTTAGCCGTGCCCACCTCATCCCTCTTTGCATCGCATCGCCATTTGCCAGGGAAGGGAAACCGTGATTTTTTTAACTGCTGTAAAACTACAGGACCTTTTGCAATCTCTACAGGTGCTTGCCTCCAGCCAATGAGGGGAAAGCACCTTGGGAAGGGCAGCCGATTCCTTTCCGAAAGTGGTGGCGGTGGCTTCGAAATGGCAAATTCACTTCCGGGTTGCTTACATCGCTTCAAAACTGCTCCAAAAGTGAATTTAATCCAAATTAATTCCAAATTTACGAGCATTCCAATGAACCTAACCAGTACAGCTGGTTGATCCAAGAAAAAAGTTTCGAAACTAGTTTCAGATCTAATTGTAGCTGTCATTTCGGATTATATGGACTTCCGAAAAATTTCCTATAAATTTCAAAATTGATTCGGAACTATCTCCGAAATTCGGAAGCCTTCAAAAATGGTGTCCGCTTTCAAAAAATGGGCAAAAATAAATAAATCAGCAGAAGGGAGAGTCAGCTGTTAGCCATCAGCCAACAAGCAATCAGCAAGAAAGTTCGGAAATGACATCCGAAATTCGGAATTCTGAAATTTGGAATGAATTCAGAATTCCTGTTGGGAGGGCTGCCTCGAAATTGCTATAAAAAAAGTCGGAAATATCCGAAAAACCTCCGAAATTTGGGCATATCCGAAATTGTAGAACAGCTCTACTAACCAGGCCTACCAGACAGAGATAACAAGGTTGGTTTCTCACTGCCAATCATATTTCTAGAAGGCTTGTGCACGGATTCATATTCAGCTGATCCCTTTGGGCATTCAGCTTATCCGTTTTGTACTGTTTCTCGAAACGGGAAGGACCCTCCCGGTACGAAAACTCACCCGACACGAAAGCCAGCATGAGCCGATCTTAGCTTCTCCTCGATTCAGCATCACAATTGAATCTTTTTTAATTTTCCCTCAGTTTCCTGATTCTTTTTATTTAGTGGGACTGTCTTGCTCTTCCTGGGTGGTACCCACTCTTAACGATGGCACACATGCCGTGGAATAGCAGCTTTGTGCGATAAAGTCCGTTGGCTCCTGCAAGACTGTTGGATCAACCTTCTCTCGGCATTACTGAGGAAGGACTCATCCCACGCATTTTACAAGCACGTTGATGACTAAAAAGGCCAATCTGAGATACGCAAGTTCGGTTGCAGAAAGCACAGCAGAAAGTCTCCTTGGGCGATGTTGTTTCCAAGTTGCGGTTCTTTCTGCGTTGTCGTTTCTCTTCGAGACCCTTTCGGCGTGTCTTCTTGAAAGAGGCCGCAGCATTGTGGATAGTGCGTCTCCATGCCTCCCGATGCGAGGCCAAGGTGGACCATTGTTGGTAATCAATCTGGCCGAGTCTGGGATGTTGTTTCAGGGAGTCCTTGTATCTTTTCTTTGGGGGCGCCTCTCTTGCGCTGACCTGTGGCGAGTATCTTTGGAAGGCGGTGGCCCTCCATCCTAGAGACGTGCCCTGCCCAGCGCAGCCGTCTTCTCAATAGCATGGCCTCAACGCTGGTGACCCCTGCTTACTCAAGGACAGCAACATTCGTCACATAGTCAGTCGAGTGTATATTTAGGATTGTGCGGAGACAGCGCTAATGAAAGCGTTCGAGGAGTCATAGGTGTTGGCGATAGGTGACCCATGTTTCAGACGCATAGAGGAGAATAGACAGAGCAATCAGTACACACTGATTTTGGTGCTTTGCCTCAGGTGCTTGTTGCTCCAGACTCTTTTGTGAAGCCTTTCGAATGCACTCTATGCCTTTGCTAATCTGTGATCTATCTCTTTGTCAATCTTGACGCCTGAAGAGATGATGCTTCCCAGGGAGGTGAACTGCTGAACGGACTTAAGCACAGATTTGCCTATGCTGACGTGGGGATGATGGTGTTCTTCCTGTGGTGCGGGCTGGTAGAGGACTTCCGTTTTCTTCAGGCTGACTTCCAGCCCAAACAGCTCCCAGGTAGGTGAACTGCTGAACGGACTTAAGCACAGATTTGCCTATGCTGACGTGGGGATGATGGTGTTCTTCCTATGGTGTGGGCTGGTAGAGGACTTCCGTTTTCTTCAGGCTGACTTCCAGCCCAAACAGCTCCCAGGTAGGTGAACTGCTGAACGGACTTAAGCACAGATGTGCCTATGCTGACGTGGGGATGATGGTGTTCTTCCTGTGGTGTGGGCTGGTAGAGGACTTCCCTTTTCTTCAGGCTGACTTCCAGCCCAAACAGCTCCCAGGTAGGTGAACTGCTGAACGGACTTAAGCACAGATGTGCCTATGCTGACGTGGGGATGATGGTGTTCTTCCTGTGGTGTGGGCTGGTAGAGGACTTCCGTTTTCTTCAGGCTGACTTCCAGCCCAAACAGCTCCCAGGGAGGTGAACTGCTGAACGGACTGAAGCACAGATGTGGTATGCTGACGTGGGGATGATGGTGTTCTTCCTGTGGTGCGGGCTGGTAGAGGACTTCCGTTTTCTTCAGGCTGACTTCCAGCCCAAACAGCTCTGCAGCTGTTGCAAAGCAGGACGTGAGGCGCTGCAGGGCTGATTCTGGTTGGGCGAGAAGGGCAGCATCGTCAGGAAAAAGCAGCTCACGGACTAGATAGTTGAAAGTCTTAGTGCGAGCCCTCAGGGGGCTTAAGTTGAACAAGCTGCGATCAGTACGATAGTGTATATAGTGGATGGGAATGCGCCCTTTACCCAGATGGTGCCCTATGCAGCGGCGTCCTTTGCCTACCGGTAGGACCGCCCCTGCCTACTTGGAATAGCAGCTTCGTGCGATAAAATCCTTTGGCTCATACAAGACTGTTGGATCAACATTAGGGGCAGAGTTATTACCTTCTCGCATCACTGTTACGTTCCCTGTTGTGTGTTGATTCAACACAGCGCTCGATTGCCTGAGGGAGGCTCTTCGGTGCCTGTTGGCGCATCTTGAATCGTACAGAAACATTCTGGCTTCACGAGGTTATCAAAAGATCAAAAGAAGTCTGTGGGAAGACTGGAAATCCAACTCCGGAGCCGAGACGCCCAACCTCCTTCTTTATTACAGAGTCTTAGCACTTCTGAGAAGGAAGGACTGAAGAGCTCTTTAACTCAAGGATATCTGACTGCAAAGAGAAGCCTTGGGTAGCTCTAAAATTATAGCCCTTTTCAGTAAATTATAGACATGAATGAAAGTATTCAGGTGAACTCGGGAGATAAGAATAATAGGGTTGCTTTATTTCTAAATTAAGGTATTCCGAGGGGTCAGCGTGAGCTTGGTTAAAACCTGAAATATCAAGAGCGTGTGTGAAGATAGAGGGGAAGGTTTTCCTGGGTATGAATTGCCAGTGTTAACAGGCGCCCGCGTCTCGGCTTTCAAGAACAAGCAATTAAAATTACATCCAATCCTTTTGAAGTGTTTGCTCATGCTTCTGATACCTCCATGATGCTGCTTCCATCTGCATCAGTGGCCCAATGAAGAAGACGGCATATATATACGCTATCGTACTGATGGCAGCTTGTTCAACTTAAGCCGCCTGAGGGCTCGCACTAAGACTCTCAACTATCTAGTCCATGAGCTGCTTTTTGCCGACGATGCTGACCTTGTCGCCCATTCAGAAGCAGCCCTGCAGCGCCTCACGTCCTGCTTTGCAACAGCTGCAGAGCTGTTTGGGCTGGAAATCCGCTTGAAGAAAAGGAAAGTTCTCTTCCAGCCCGCACCACAGGAAGAACACCATCATCCCCACTGTTTGGGCTGGAAGTCAGCCTGAAGGAAACAGAAGTCCTCTACCAGCCCGCACCACAGGAAGAACACCAACCTCCCCACTGTTTGGGCTGGAAGTCAGCCTGAAGGAAACAGAAGTCTTCTACCAGCCCGCACCACAGGAAGAACACCATCATCCCCGCTGTTTGGGCTGGAGGTCAGCCTGAAGGAAACGGAAGTCTTCTACCAGCCCGCACCACAGGAAGAACACCATCATCCCCGCTGTTTGGGCTGGAAGTCAGCCTGAAAAAAATGGAAGTCCTCTACCAGCCCGCACCACAGGAAGAACACCATCATCCCCACTGTTTGGGCTGGAAGTCAGCCTGAAGGAAACGGAAGTCTTCTACCAGTCCGCACCACAGGAAGAACACCATCATCCCCACTGTTTGGGCTGGACGTCAGCCTGAAGGAAACGGAAAGTCCTCTACCAGCCCGCACCACAGGAAGAACACCATCATCCCCACTGTTTGGGCTGGAGGTCAGCCTGAAGGAAACGGAAGTCCTCTACCAGCCCGCACCACAGGAAGAACACCATCATCCCCGCTGTTTGGGCTGGAGGTCAGCCTGAAGGAAACGGAAGTCCTCTACCAGCCCGCACCACAGGAAGAACACCATCATCCCCGCTGTTTGGGCTGGAGGTCAGCCTGAAGGAAACGGAAGTCCTCTACCAGCCCTCACCACAGGAAGAACACCATCCTCCCCACTGTTTGGGCTGGAAGTCAGCCTGAAGGAAACAGAAGTCCTCTACCAGCCCGCACCACAGGAAGAACACCATCATCCCCACTGTTTGGGCTGGAAGTCAGCCTGAAGGAAACGGAAGTCCTCTACCAGCCCGCACCACAGGAAGAACACCATCATCCCCACTGTTTGGGCTGGAAGTCAGCCTGAAGGAAACGGAAGTCCTCTACCAGCCCGCACCACAGGAAGAACACCATCATCCCCGCTGTTTGGGCTGGAAGTCAGCCTGAAGAAAAGGGAAGTCCTCTACCAGCCCGCACCACAGGAAGAACACCATCATCCCCACTGTTTGGGCTGGAAGTCAGCCTGAAGGAAACGGAAGTCCTCTACCAGCCCGCACCACAGGAAGAACACCATCATCCCCACGTCAGCATAGGCACATCTGTGCTTAAGTCCGTTCAGCAGTTCACTTCTGGGAAGCATCATCTCTTCAGACGCCAAGATTGATAAAGAGATCGATCACAGATTAGCAAAGGCATAGAATGCATTCGGGAGGCTTCCCAAAAGAGTCTGGAGCAACAAGCACCCGAGGCAAAGCACCAAAATCAGTGTGTACAGAGCTATCGTACTGCCTCTTCTCCTCTATGGGTCTGAAACATGGGTCACCTATCGCCAACACCTACGACTCCTCGAACGCTTTCATCAGCGCTGTCTTTGCACAATCCTAAATATACACTGGACCGACTATGTGATGGATGTTGCTGTCCTTGAGCAAACAGGGATCACCAGCCTTGAGGCCATGCTATTGAGAAGACAGCTGCGCTGGACAGGACACGAGGTCTCTAGGATGGAGGACCACCGCCTCCCAAAGATACTACTCTATGGTGAACCCGCCATGGGTCAGCGCAAGAGAGGCGCCCCCAAAAAGAGATACAAGGACTCCCTGAAACAACATCTCAGGCTCGGCCAGATTGATCCCCAACAATGGTCCACCCTGGCCTCACATCGGGAGGCATGGAGACGCACTATCCACAATGCTGCCTCTTTCGAGAAGACATGCCAAACGGGTCTCGAAAAGAAACCACGACGCAGAAAGAACCGCAACTTGGAAACAACATCACCCAAGGAGACTTTCTGCTGTGCTTTCTGCAACCGGACTTGCCTATCTCAGATTGGCCTTTTTAGTCATCAACGTGCTTGTAAAAAGCGTGGGAATGGGTCCTTCCTAAGAATCTTTGTTTGCGAAGTAATGCCGAGGGATCCTGCCGTTTTGACAGAGCAGGGGTTTCTTCTTCAGATCTAAGGCCTTCCATTGTTATCAATGACAGAAGGAGGTCACTTGGTGTTTCTCTCTTTGTATCTCCCTGACTGCTGTATCGATGTATGTACAGCTCAAGAGCTCAGACTAGATCAGGGCAGGGTGTTGTAGTTCAGCCTGTGTCTGTGTTTGATGATCATGATGGCAATGGGGTTTATTTATTTACTAGCTCGGGGACCCGGCCCTGCCCGGGTTATTTGAAAAAGGCATTGTGTGCCAAGGTTGGTCCTTATCAGATGTTTACGTGGCTTGCAGTGGTCTCAGGAAGTTAGTGAAGGTACTGCAAGTCCCATCGGCCATGGTCCACCTCCCTCCCAACAGCACCAGGATGTAGAGTGGGTAATGTGGGCTCTGTGTGCCACGTTTGGTCTTGATCATTCATTGGATGAGGGTCGCAGCGGTCTCGGAAGGTGAGTGAAGGTACTTCAAGTCCCATCATCCATGGTCCATCCTCCTTCAAATGGCACCAGGATGTAGAGTGGGTCATAAGGGCTCTGTGTGGCAAGTTTGGTCTGTATTGGTCATTGGATAAGGGTCACAGTGCTCTCAGGAAGTAAGTGAAGGTACTTCAAGTCCCATCATCCGTGGTCTGTCCCACACAAAACTGCACCAGGATGTAGAGTGGGTCATGAGGGCTCTGTGTGCCAAGTTTGGTCTGGATCAGTCATTGGATTAGGTTTGCAGCAGTTTTGGAAAGTGAGTGAAGGTACTTCAAGTCCCATCATGCATGGTTTGCCCTCCTCCAAACTGCACCAGGATGTAAAGTGGGTCATGAGGGCTCTGTGTGCCAAGTTTGGTCTTGATCAGTCAGTGGACGAGGGTTGCAGCGGTCTGGGGAAGTGATTGGAGATGCTTCAAGTCCCATCATCCATAGTCCGCCCCGCACAAAACTGCACCAGGATGTAGAGTGGGTCATGAGGGCCCTGTGTGCCAAGTTTGGTCTTGATCAGTGAGTGGATGAGGGTTGCAGCGGTCTGGGGAAGTGATTGGAGGTACTTCAAGTCCCATCATGCATGGTCTGCCCTCCTTCACACTGCACCAGGATGTAGAGTGGGTCTTGGGGGTTTTGTGTGCCAAGGTCGGTCTTGTTCTGTCATAGTTGGGAGCCGCAAAGTGTTTTGGTCCGAAACTCCCACCATAGCTGACTGCCTCAGGCCTTTGCCTTATCCCCCTCTGGCAGTTTAGAGTGTCGGAATGTTCGTGTTGGCGACTGCCTCAGGCCTTTGCCTTATCCCCCCTCTGGCAGTTTAGAGTGTCGGAATGTTCGTGTTGGCGACTGCCTCAGGCCTTTGCCTTATCCCCCCTCTGGCAGTTTAGAGTGTCGGAATGTTCGTGCTGGCGACTGCCTCAGGCCTTTGCCTTATCCCCTCTGGCAGATTAGAGTGTAGGAATGTTTGTGTTGGCGACTGCCTCAGGCCTTTGCCTTATCCCCCTCTGGCAGTTTAGAGTGTTGGAATGTTCGTGTTGGCGACTGCCTCAGGCCTTTGCCTTATCCCCCTCTGGCAGTTTAGAGTGTCGGAATGTTCGTGTTGGCGACTGCCTCAGGCCTTTGCCTTATCCCCCTCTGGCAGTTTAGAGGGTCGGAATGTTCGTGTTGGCGACTGCCTCAGGCCTTTGCCTTATCCCCCTCTGGCAGTTTAGAGTGTCGGAATGTTCGTGCTGGCGACTGCCTCAGGCCTTTGCCTTATCCCCCCTCTGGCAGTTTAGAGCGACTGCCTCAGGCCTGTGCCTTATCCCCCTCTGGCAGTTTAGAGTGTCGGAATGTTCGTGTTGGCGACTGCCTCAGGCCTTTGCCTTATCCCCCTCTGGCAGTTTAGAGTGTTGGAATGTTTGTGTTGGCGACTGCCGCAGGCCTTTGCCTTATCCCCCTCTGGCAGTTTAGAGTGTCGGAATGTTCGTGTTGGCGACTGCCGCAGGCCTTTGCCTTATCCCCTCTGGCAGTTTAGAGTGTCGGAATGTTTGTGTTGGCGACTGCCTCAGGCCTTTGCCTTATCCCCCTCTGGCAGTTTAGAGTGTCGGAATGTTCGTGTTGGCTGGCCAATTAGAGGCGTTATGCAAATACTCCCTCACTGGCAACCAATCATGTAATAAAATGGCTAAAATGGATCCATGCACAAGTCTACTATTTAAGAGTGCAAATCGTCCTGAATTGTAACACAATCCATGGGTCTAAGCTAAATATTAACCTTTTCTAATATTTACAAGCCAGAGTTAACTGGCTACCACATTTCCAAGTGTACCAAATGTCTCGTCTAATCCTTTTCTCTCCAACTTGTGATTAATTGTCTTTCATGTCTAAGCCCCCACTAGGCAATTAATTGCCGTACTTAACATGCAAAGTCAGAAGTGATCTTCCACGATAGCATTGACAATGAGGAAAGGTTGCCTTTGAAACAGGAATTACAGCACAAACCATTGCATACCGTCTCGGAATCAGCCCCAATGCGCTTGTATGGAGACCGAGCAGCAGGTAAGTTTGTATAAATACAGCCCAGGTTGATAGGAAATTGGTGCAATAGGTGTTCTTGTGTTCTTGCACCAACCCTATTTACGATCTTCTTCAGCATGATGCTCCAAAGGAATACGGTAGACCTCGAAGAAGAAGAAGACGGCATATATATACGCTATCGTACTGATGGCAGCTTGTTCAACTTAAGCCGCCTGAGGGCTCGCACTAAGGCTCTAGTCTAAACTATCTAGTCCGTGAGCTGCTTTTTGCTGACGATGCTGCCCTTGTCGCCCATTCAGAAGCAGCCCTGCAGCGCCTGACATCCTGCTTTGCAGCAGCTGTAGAGCCGTTTGGGCTGGAAGTCAGCCTGAAGAAAAGGGAAGTCCTCTACCAACCCGCACCACAGGAAGAACACCATCATCCCAAGTCAGCCTGAAGGAAACGGAAGTCCTCTTCCAGCCCGCACCACAGGAAGAACACCATCATCTCCGCTGTTTGGGCTGGAAGTCAGCCTGAAGGAAACGGAAGTCCTCTACCAGCCCGCACCACAGGAAGAACACCATCATCTCTGCTGTTTGGGCTGGAAGTCAGCCTGAAGGAAACGGAGTCCTCTACCAGCCCGCACCACAGGAAGAACACCATCATCCTCGCTGTTTGGGCTGGAAGTCAGCCTGAAGGAAACGGAAGTCCTCTACCAGCCCGCACCACAGGAAGAACACCATCATCCTCGCTGTTTGGGCTGGAAGTCAGCCTGAAGGAAACGGAAGTCCTCTACCAGCCCGCACCACAGGAAGAACACCATCATCCCCGCTGTTTGGGCTGGAAGTCAGCCTGAAGGAAACGGAAGTCCTCTACTAGCCCGCACCACAGGAAGAACACCATCATCCCCACGTCAGCATAGGCACATCTGTGCTTCAGTCCATCCAGCAGTTCACCTCCCTGGGAAGCATCATCTCTTCAGATGCCAAGATTGATAAAGAGATAGATCACAGATTAGCAAAGGCATAGAGTGCATTCGGAAGACTTCACAAAAGAGTCTGGAGCAACAAGCACCTGAGGCAAAGCAGCAAAGTCAGTGTGTACAGAGCTATCATACTGTCTATTCTCCTCTATGTGTCTGGAACATGGGTCACCCATCGCCAACACCTACAACTCCTCGAACATTTTCATCAGCGCTGGCTTCGTACAATCCTAAATATACACTGGACTGACTATGTGACGGATGTCGCTGTCCTTGAGCAAGCAGGGACCACCAGCGTTGAGGCCATGCTATTGAGAACACAGCTGCACTGGGCAGGGAATGTCTCTAGGATGGAGGACCACCGCCTCACAAAGATACTAATCTATGGTGAACTCAGCATGGGTCAGCGCAAGAGAGGCACCCCCAAAAAGAGATACAAGGACTCCCTGAAACAACATCTCAGGCTCAGCCAGATTGATCACCAACAATGGTCCACCCTGGCTTCCCATCAGGAAGCATGGAGACGCACTATCCACAATGCTGTGGCCTCTTTTGAAATGACATGCCGAATGGGTCTCGAAGAGAAATGACAACGCAGAAAGAACTGCAACTTGGAAACAACATCACCCAAGGAGACTTTCTGCTGTGCTTTCTGCAACCGAACTTGCCTATCTCAGATTGACCTTTTTAGTCATCAACGCGCTTGTAGAAAGCGTGGGAAGAGTCCTTCCTAAGAATCTTCGTTCGTGAAGTAATGCCGAGAGAGATATATTCAATTTCTTGTGACGGGGGGGCACTAAAGGGGACATTACAATTCTAGTAGCATTTCAGCTGCAACATCAAAGTCTCTTATTTTCCACTAGGGTTGGTTTTTCGGATGAAGATTAAATTAGTTCGTATTTGATCCGTTCCAAATGCTAATTTTGAGCTTTACCGCACTTCTCCCGCCAAACTTTGGACTTTGGAAGTGGACTTTGCTTACCGCACTTCGTGGGCCCAAATTTTTGTTATTATTGTAATTATTTCGGATGCTCCTCTAACAGGAAAATTATCCCCTCAAAATAGCTTTCCAGACATACTCACAGTCAGATCGGGGCCTTTGCATGGTCGGAGCCTAATTTATCTGAAAGGCCTTCCTCTAGGAAGTGAAAAAGCAACCGGAACCATAGAGAACCACAGCGCTACTCCTAGAGCGGCTTGGAGGACTGAGAGGAAAAAAGCCGTTTAAACCCCCAGGAAATTAGGCTAGATAGAAGGACAGAGCAGAAGGACATAAGAAAGGCTATGTTAAGCATAAAAAAATCCCCCCCCCTATTTGTTTTTAGAACCACGATTTTTGGGTTCTAAACCAACCCTCTTTTCTGCCACTAAAATTATGAGAGCAGTTGTATATCCTAAAATCCTCACTTTTGTGCCCCATGAAATCTACAGCTGCCTTCTTTCCCTGTGCTTTCTCTCTCACACACATCCATGTGCTTCACTCGGCGTCCCCCCAGAATTCACACTCAAAGGTTTAGCAGCTGGTGTTTGTCTCTGGTCTGACAATTACACAATTTTGGCAAGTCAAGTTAGGTTAGATAGTGAGATGATGAGTTGCTGAAAGCTAAGTGAGTGCAATGGCTGAGTGGAAAGCCAGGCATCGGTGCCCAACTTTCAGGGCCAACTCTCTCCACTCGATATGACTTGAATCCCAAAACAGGGCGAAGAAAGAAGTGCCGAAGTTCGAATGCAGATGTTTTTGCTCTTGTGAAACACATTCACCCGTCACCTCCGATATGTTCCTTATCTCTGTCTCTCAGCACTCATGTGGAACGACAGTATGGTCTTGATGCCTGTGGTCTCTACAACAAAGTCACCCATCTTTTTGTGCACAGAAAGTTGCATTTTGTGCACGCAAAACAGAATGAGCTGAACATGGCATTTTCCAAGTCTAGACTGTAATGAATACAGTAGGCATGGTTTCGAACCCAAAAAAAATGGCGATTCTAAAATCAAATGGGGGGATTTTTTGATTACTAAAAGAAAGACTTACAAAAATTTTCCAAAAATTTCTAAAATGTAACAATTACTAACGAAATTCGTTAGTAGTTCGTATGCCAGCGCATGCATTTCAGATGGTTTTGGCCTACAACTCCCAGAAATCCTAACAGCTGGTAAATTGGCTGGGATTTCTGGGAGTTGTAAACAAAACTGAATAAATCACACTGAATTCTAGATGGGACTCTCCAAATAGGAAGGAGGGAGGGAAGGAGGGAGGGAGGGGGTATTCTATTCTTGGAAGCAGCAAAAAAAGGAGGAGGAGGCCCCCCCCCTCGCTCCTCGCTGCCTCTCTCTCACCCCGATCCTGAGGGAGCGAGGGCCCAAGTTTGCCCAGGCTGAGAGGAAAAGGAAGAGGCCTGAGGCTGTGAGGAATGGTGGGAGTTGAAGTCCAAAACACCTGGAGGGCTGAAGTTGGCCCCTCATGAAGCCTCTTCAAGGCTGTAGATCCTGGCAGGCAGAACGGGCAGGGAGGGCCATCCACTCCTCCTGCCCTGCCAGGATCTAAAGCATCCAAGAGTATTGGGGTGAGAAACCAACCTCATGTATCATAGAATGAATGCTACTGTAAGTGCCTAATATTATAAGTAATCCAACTGGTCACATACCTACATTCCATGCACATGCAATAATACAGCAGCAATAACAATGGGTATAAGAAGAGGTAAAATTCAAACCGAAGTATTCTGACTGTGGTCCCTCCTCAAACTGCAAAGGCTCTTCTCTGAGCCGGAAAAGGCAAAACCCGGCACAGCCACAGCGTTGCTGCCTGGGTGCACACACATACATATTCTTTGGGGGGGATTTGCTGCAGAATCTTCTCTATGAGCCCGGGATTCTGCAGCAAATGCCCCCCCAAAGAAAATGTATGTGTGTGCACCCAAGCAGCAAACGCTGGCCCGGGTTTTGCCTTTTCCGGGCTCAGAGAGAAGAGCCTTTTGCAGTTTGAGGAGGGACCAGTCAGAATACTTCGGTTTGAATTTTACCTCTTCTTATACCCATTGTTATTACTGCTGTATTATTGCATGTGCATGGAATGTAGGTAAATGACCAGTTGGATTACTTATAATATTAGGCACTTACAGTAGCATTCATTCTATTATACATTAGGTTGGTTTCTCACCCCAATACTCTTTGATGCTTTAGATCCTGGCAGGCAGGAGAGGCAGGGAAGCCTGGGAAAAATGTAAACAGAGAGGTTTACTCAGAAGTAAATCCACAAAGGAGGGCCCTTCATCCAAAGTGCCCTCCTTTGCAGATTTACTTCTGAGTAAACCTCTCTGTTTACATTTTTTGCAGGCTTCCAGCCGAAAGAAGGAGCGAGTTTAGGGCTTGCCTTGCCATAATACTTATTGGCAAGGGAGGCGGGAGGGTGGTGAGAGAGAAGGAGGGTGCCCCCCCTTACGAATTTCTTACGAATCATTTCATTTTCATAACTTTTTTCTCATGCCTAGAATACAGATAAACAGCCCCCCCCCAAAAAAGAAACAAAAACATCTTGGTGTTTTAGATCTATCCCCAGAGTTATTTCGGGCGCAGATTCAGAAGATTCAACCATTGTCTTGTGGGGTTCTATATTGTCTCCCGTGTTGTTTAACATTTACATGAAGCCGTTGGGGGAGATCATCCGGAGTTTTGGGGTGCGGTGTCATCTGTACGCAGATGATGTCCAACTCTGTCACTCCTTCCCACCTGTCACTAAGGAGGCTGTCCAGACCTTGAATCATTGTTTGGCCGCTGTGATAGCCTGGATGAGGGCCAGCAAATTGAAATTGAATCCAGACAAGACAGAGGTACTCCTGGTCAGTCGAAAGGCAGAACAGGGCATAGGGTTACAGCCTGTGTTGGATGGGGTCACACTACCCCTGAAGATGCAGGTTCGCAGCTTGGGAGTGATCCTGGATTCGTCGCTGAGCCTGGAGCCCCAGGTTTCGGCGGTGAACAGGGGATCATTTGCACAATTAAAACTTGTGCGCCAGCTATTTCGTTACCTTGGGAAGTCTGACTTGGCCATAGGCTACTGCAACGCTCTCTACGTGGGGCTGCCTTTGAAGACTGTTTGGAAGCTGCAATTCGTCCAGCGTGCAGCAGGCAGACTACTAACGGGACCGGGGTACAGGGAGCGCACAACTCCCCTGTAGCGCCAGCTCCACTGGCTGCCAATTAGCTTCTGAGCACAATTCAAAGTGCTGGTGTTGACCTACAAAACCCTATACGGTTCTGGCCCAGTTTTGTAGGTTACCTGGGTACGTTACCCAGTTTACCTGTCCAAACGTATTCTCCCCTATGAACCGTCAAGAGTGCTAAGATCGTCTGGAGAGGCCCTGCTCTCGGTCCCACCACCTTCGTCTGGTGTGGACGAGGGACGGGGCCTTTTCTGTGGTGGCCCCCCGGCTGTGGAATTCCCTCTCAAATGAAATTAGATCTGCCCCCTCCCTCCTGACTTCTAGGAAGCAGGTGAAAACGTGACTGTGCAATGAGATCCTCGCAGAATGAAGGAGGAGATCACGAAGCATTAACCACCACATTTACCCACTCTGCCAACCCCCCTCTGGGGTTGACCGCTCCCTGTAATTCGTGTTGGACCAATTGCCGTTTCCGGGCCATCGTCAAGGGAAGCCCCACATAGAGCGCATTGCAGTAGTCCAATCTAGAGGTAACTAATCGGGTTGGGCTTTCGGAAAAAGAAAATAATTTAGTTCGTATTAGATCCGTTCAAAATGCTAATTTTGAGCTTTTCCGCTCTTCCCCCGCCAAACCGGAAGTGGACTTTGTTTAACGCACTTCCTGGGCCCAAAAGTTCTTTATTATTGTAATTATTTCAGATGCCCCCCTAACAGGAAAATTCTCCCCTCCAAAATAGCTTTCAAGACATCCCCATCCCACAAACTTCACCACATAAGCCCACGCCGCAATCAAAATCTGCCCGCAACACAACGTCCCTCCCTTCCCACCATCCCTAACCAACAGCGCCCTTCCCCGAACCCACAAACTTCCCTGCCCACAAAAATAAACAGAATACACCCCCATCCCTTCCCACCACCCCAAAACAACAAAGAAACAACATACCCTGCCCCGTTCCCATGCACGTTGCTGCCGCAGCGCCCTTCCCCGAACCCACAAACTTCCCTGCCCCGAACCCACAAACTTCCCTGCCCACAAAAATAAACACAATACACCCTCACCCCTTCCCACCACCCCAAAACAACAAAGAAACAACACACCCTGCCTCGTTCCCACGCACGTTGCTGCTGCAGCGCCCTTCCCCGAACCCACAAACTTCCCTGCCCACAACACAATCTTCCTCTCTTCCCACCATCCCTAACCAAAATAAACACAATACACCCTCACCCCTTCCCACCAGCCCAAAACAACAACAAAACCCACAAACTTCCCTTACCTTTTACACGAAACATCCCTCACACGTTCACCCGACCCCACCTTCCCTCCAGCCATTCCAAACTACATTTCCCAAAACACTTTGCAGCAGAACACGGCCACCGCGCATGCGTGCTGTCAAAAATTCAAAAATACACCCGCGAATCAAAAAAAGGCTACCTGGCAAAAATTCAAAAAAGGCTATGCTTACGGCTCCCAGGACCTCCCACCCCTTTCCCTTGCTATTTCTCTGTGACGAGACTTAGGGATAGCACTGCTTGCATGCTCCTCCGTCTCACACAGAGTGACGAACCACAGCTCATAGAGACAACTTCCCCTACCGAACCTCACTACCCTCAACGATTCCCCATCAGAAACCTTCTCTCCTTCTTCCTTGCAATACTTTGGTAAGTACCTATTGCTCTACTCACATTTCCATGCTTTGAAACTCATAGGTTGACAGAAGCTGGGGCTAATACTGGGAGCTCACCACACTCCGTGCATTCAATCTGCTAACCTTTTACCCAAGGTTAAGATTTTCCCCTTACATTATGTCCACTTCACCCAACTCAGGGAAGGGGGGGTCATTTCTAACCCCACGAGCTGGCATTCCTCCTAGATGCCTCCAAGTTCCTTTAGGCATCATGACTGCATGGAACACCATTACTTTCCCACCACAGCTGTACCTATTGTTCTACTCATATTTCCATGCTTTGAAACTGATAGGTTGGCAGAAGCTGGGGCTAATACTGGGAGCTCACCACACTACTACTAATCAATACTATTTAAACTAGGCAGACATTCTTAGAGCACCAGACTATGCCACAGCAACGCGTGGCGCGGGTACAGCTAGTTCCTTATATTTTCCTGCAAGGAGGCCCTGGCCTTTTATTATTATAAATAATAATATTAATAATAATATATCTATTCCTTATATTTTCCTGCAAGGAGGCCCTGGCCTTTTATTATAATACATAATATTAATAATAATATTAATTCCTTATATTTCCCTGCAAGGAAACCCAGGCATATTATTATAATAATATATTATTAATATTAATTCATTATATTTCACTCCAAGGAGGCCCGGGCATTTTATAATAATAATAATAATAGGTCCCAGTGAATTGCACTCCAGAGAAGAAGGGAAATGTTGCCCCTTGATTTGCCTGTGCTTAAAACAGTATATCAACACTGATTACTTTAGTGGAAATTGTACACAAACACACGGTTGGAAGCAACAAACTAGCAAATATCAAATAACATATAATATAACAGTTTCAAATCGATAGACTTTGACATAAAGCCCTCATAGGCACAGTGACAAAGCAGTCCAAGTATCGCACCAGCCAATGGCAGAACCGCAAGACAGGAAGTGTGGGAAAACAGTCCTGGGAGGGGATGAAAGTAGACGGAGAGGAAAGGAAAGTCTTTGAGGAAATCAAGTCCGTCCCCTGGGATGGAAAATACTCATCCAGGTTCACCACAAGAGTTCCAATCCCGTGCGGAGGGCACACATGGCTGGTTCGTGAAGCAAGGACGCCAAGGCCGCGACGGTGTAGTAGCGCGCCGAGTCCGTTTCGCCCCCACCGGGGCTTTCTCAAGCGGCTGGTGGTATCAGTGCCGGGCAATGTAACGCAGGATACAATACATTCTGAAACATTAAAGGTACATTCATGTATATACAGGCTACCATATTTCCACAGTGGTTAAAACAGTGTCAGTCCTGTTTCCCTGCTTTGGGGAATTTAGAACTAATTACGAAATTCGTAATTGCTTACAAAACAGTTAAGAATTTTTTTGAAATTTTTTTGTAAGTCATTACGTTAAGCATAAAAAAAACCCCACCCACCCCCCATTGGGTTTTAGAACCGCGATTTTTGGGTTCTAAACCAACCCTAGTAACTAAGACATGGACCACCATGGTCAAGTCCGACTTCACGAGGTATGGTCACAGCTGGCGCACGTTTTAATTGTCTTTGCCTGCAATGCCTCTCCTCTAGAGTAGAAATAGCTTTTAAAAGCCTCCTTAAAATACCTTGGAATTGAGAGTGCATGGTGTGGCGCAGGCCTGGGAGAGAAATGCGTTTAATCCAGGTATTAATGAAGAATATAAGGACGAACAATGCCAAAAATGATGGGAAGGGGAGTCATAATGTTTCCTATTATCTTTCCCCCCCCCCATAATGGGCTGGGTAGAAAACAAATGTTTTGGCTTCCTGGATCAAAAATTCCTCCCAAAAAATAGATCAGGACCCCCACCAAAATCTGGGACACCGAAATGGATTGCACAAGCCTACTAGACAGTGATCAAGTGCCTTAATGTCACAATGCAATCTCATATGGTCTACAAAGAAATGGGTTAGGTGAATGCGCGGCGCACACATTTTTTTTTCCATTCCGGCTCAGGCTTCCAACCAGGTTTCCTTTCCCCAGTGGACAGAATGGCGCTTTCTGTCTCCAGGGCTGCCGGTCTGGCACCTTTCACAATAATTATATCCATTTATTAAAACTTCATTGTCTGCCTAATTACTTCAGCTCTAATTCTCTTACCGGTCCATAAATAGTAACACCATGTTGCCCTGGATTTTTATGATTTTTTTGTTGTTGTAAAAATGACTTTTCTTTTCGGCCGTGCCTTTTGTTCTAACTTCTCACAGGGAGAGTGATTAGGCCCCGAAGGCTCGGAGGTTTTGTTTGGCATGTCTTGCACACACACCCATTCTGTGCGATTCCCCCCCTTCCACCTGCCCTCTTTTCAATTTTTCTTCTGAATGCCTGTGTTCCAGATTTTAATGTCATTTCTCTTAAATGTAGAGCAGTGGTTCCCAAACCTTTTTGGCCTACCACCCCCTTTCCAAAAAATTTTTTACTCACCGCCCCCCTAAAATTTTTTTGAATTTTTTAATAGCAATTAAATACAAAGATATATGTATTAATATTTCTATCTTTTTCGAAAAATATAATAAAGAAAGGTGTTATAAGACCTACTGTTGTAAGACTCAGGCAGTTGGAAGGGAATCCCAAAGGTCATCTAGTCCAGCCTCTTTTAGTGCCAGGAAGGAAGATAGAATTACTATTATATTATTAGGCATTATTAATTATTGTTATAAGACTCAGGCAGTTGGAAGGGAATCCCAAAGGTCATCTAGTCCAGCCTCTTTTAGTGCCAGGAAAGAACATAGAATTACTTTTATATTATTAGGCATTATTATTATTGTTGTTGTTATAAGACTCAACCAGTTGGAAGGTGTGACGAGGCTAATTATGTGAGGATCTGAATTCGAATTTGTGTCTTAAGTGTGGAGAGAATGCGAGGATTCGAACTCAGGGTTGTGTCAGGGCAGAATATACTACTAATGCCACCACAATATGTAAGGATTCTTTTAACTTTTACTTGCTGCCACCATTTAATTTACTGTGCTTGGCTACCCACTAAGAAATAGATGTTTCAAGGCTTGTGGGAGAAAGGATCACCAGAATAGATATTTTTATCAAAGAACTATCAAGTTTATTTAAACAGTGTTTCGAGCTTGGAGGTTTCAAGAGTTCAAGAGCTTGGGTGGTTACAATCTACTCAGAGGTACTTTCTTAAGGTTACAAGATGCTAACTATGGAGATACAGTCTAACACTAAGTTACTGCACTCCTAAAACTAATAACTCAGCAGTTTACACACACTCTGCTGGTCATTAACAGCCACTGCTTCCTTAGCAGTCTACACACCTACACTACTACCCTTTCCCAGAGTAGAGTCAGGCTTAGAATAAAACTAGAGTCTTTTAAACCATGCTGAAAGCTGGCTAAACAGACTTCCTCACACACCCTTCTGCGTTTGCAGTTAGCCACCAACTGACAATATTTGAATCCGAGGATTCTAAAGCAATCTGCAGGCTCCGCCTCCAGTTTCCATGGTAACAGAGGTTCTTGGAAGCTCTGCCAGATAATATTACTATTAACCCCTTAGGGTTAGCAAAGTTCCACCCTTACAATATACATACACATACATAAATATCAACCACTTTACAACCTGCAACAAATAAATATGACTTCACCACAGAAGGGAACCCCAAAGATGGTATTATTATTATTATTATTATTATTATTATTATTGGGATGGCCTGATATGGAAAAAACAAAAAGCAAATATAAGTGTCAAGCAACCAGAAACATCATTGATCCTGCACCTACCAATCCCAACAATTGAGCTGAACCAAACATTTTCTCTTCTTATTCTGAAATCCAGCAACCATTGAATTGAACTAAACTTGGCATACAGAATTCCCATGGCCAACAGAAAATACTGGAGAGGTTTGGAGAAAATAGACCTTGACATTTGGGAGCTACTGGGATGTATATTTCCTCTGCCATTAAAAAGCATTCCAAACTCCAACAATCATTGACTTGAACCAAACTTGGCATACAGAACTCCCATTATCAACAGAAAATACTCAGGTTGTTAATGTTCCTTCCAGCCATTTTTACCCCAGCCTTGCATTCATCAAGCCCCGCACATCGCATGATGTGTTCTGCATACAAGTTGAATAGGTTGGGTGAGAGTAGACAACCCTGCGGTACGCCTTTCCCAATCTTGAACCAGTCTGTTGTTCCGTGGTCAGTTTTGACTGTTGCTACTTGGTCCTTGTAAGGACTCTCTATATTTCACTTTCAACTGTGGCAGGGTAGTTTTCTTATTCCACCCTGACCACTAATTTAAATAAAGACTTCTCTTATTTCCACCTGCTGCCATCATATAATGTAATAAGTATTCACACAGGTCAGCGTTCCCACGGACCTTTCAATTACTGTTTCAGGGCAGGGTATCTCTCTAATCCAAACTCCCACTGACACTATTTGTTAACTTTCGCTGCCACCATTCACTATACTTGGCTGCTCACTAAGAAGAATTTGTTTTCGAGGATGGTGTGTGAAGTAACTACGCGGGGAGATAGCTTTGTAAAAGAACTGCAAAGTTTATTCAATCAATATTCTAGGCGTGAAGGTTTCAGAGTTCAGAGCTTAGGTGGTTACAGTATCTTCTTAGAGGCGCGTATCTTAAGGTTACAATACACTAACTGTGGAGATACAACTTGATACTATATAGCTGTACTCCCCGAACCAATAGCTCAGCAGTCTTTACACTAACTGCTTGTCCTTTAAACCCAACTGCTTTCCTAGCAGTTCAAACACAGCTTTTCTTCTACTTTCACACAGAGTGTAGTCAGAGTCCTTTTTAAAACCGGCTGACAGCTGGCTAAAATGGACTCTCTCCTTCGACTTCCACTGCCAACTGCTAAAGTTTGAATTTGAAGATTCCAAGGCCAGTTGCAGGCTCCACCTCCTGTTTCCACGGTAACGGAAACTCCTTTGAGGTTCTGCACGCTAATATCTCTGTTAACCCTTTAGAGTTTGCTAAGTTTTTACCCCTTCAATATATATACATGTATATAAATATCAACCATATTTAAAACCGGTAATAAAGAAATATGACTTCACCACAGCCCTTATACAGATTCCTCAGGAGACAGGCAAGGTGGCTTGGTGTCCCCAAACATCCCACCAATAACGTCACAATTTATTATGATCCACACAGTACAAGGCTTTAGAATAGTCAATAATGCAGAAATATATGGTTTTTTTTCCTGAAACTCCCTGCTTTTCTCTATTCTCCAGCATCTGGATATTGGCCATTGGATCTCTCGTTCCTCTGCCTTTTCTAAACCCAGCTTGCTGGAGTCTTCCTTGCATGATCTTGAGCATTACCTTACTGTTACCAAACAGTTTAGTATAGCCTGGCCCAGAATTACCCCTAAAACGAGGATTTCAGCAGAACCTCTGGCGAGTTTTTAAAAGCAGACTAAAAATCCCTTTCCCAAATGATCTCACCAAAGAAGTCCGGAAGAAGATGCCACCGAAGTTTTTATTCTCGTCAGCTGAGGATGACAACTGCAGATTCCTTGTCGCAAAGCAGTCATAAAGTTACATTGAAATTACATGCCATTTTATACATTTTTCAGAACTGTCAAATTCAAACTTCCCGCCTCCATGCGCCGGCCGGCTTAATGGTGATTGGTTGGAATGTTGGAGCCAGCTGATGTGGGGACCAATAGTGCAACAACGCCACTTACGCCTTAGTAAATTGGAAGCAAGGGGCAGGAATGCGTTCAAAACAAGCAGCTGGAGTTTCCTTGATTAGATTATGTCCGTATGTAAATGAAGATCTGAGCCCCTGACCTTTTGAGTCAAAGGAATTATTTTGTTCTTCTATGAGAAAATGGGAACTGTCGTTAATGGCCCTTCCTGTTGACAAGGGGTCAGATACAGCTTTTCATTAGAGTTTCAGTCTTTTTGGATAGTAAACAAGTGAAAAAACTGTAGCCATGTACCAGTTTCCGAGGTTGGCAGAGGTGACCATTTATGAAACATGAAAAATGATTATGCCATGTGCTCTATAGGTCAGGGATGAGGCAAAACTCTGAGGGTCCAGGGCCCATGAAACAAAAGCAGTCTTTCAAATGGAGAGAGGGGAAAGAACCCCCTCCCAATCAGAAAGAGCCTCTCTTTTCATGCAAAATGTTTCTGATGATTGGATTAAAAGGTGCTGTCGGGAACGTGGTCACATCCTGATCTCAAAACAACACCTGGGTCAGGTAGCATTTCCTCATATTATTTTACACATGGGGAGGGAAAGAAAACATGCAGGGAATGGTTTACATGGGAAGATTTCATGGGGGAAATTTCATCACCAACATCACATCATTATTTCATAGGCAAGGGGGGGGGGGGAGGAAGTTCATATGATAAAAAAGAAAGCATCAAAACCATTCACCTTGGGAAGAGTTCATGATAGAAAGGGTCCATATAAAAGATAATTCATCTATGTCCTTGGGAAAACTATAAAGAAAAAGTACTTCTCGCCGATTGCCTGTGGAGAGTCCAAGTGTACGGAAGTCCTTGGAGAACTATGTCTCCCGACACACTTTTAGCGGTCCCATATTGGCCTGTTCAGCATGAAACCGTGTGCACAAGGGGTCCATGGCTTCAGGCCCCTGTTAAGGCCGCTTGTGGATGGCAGGAGCAAAGATCTTCAAAAACCAGCGAAATTGACAATCAGCTGGTCCGTGAAAGAAATATTCTTTAAAGTTCAAAAGGTTGCATAGAGGCAAAGGGATTCAGGGGGAGAAAACTGAGATAGCAGAAAGTTTCAGAATAAATCAGAGAAAAATATGAAATTGGAACGGAGTCAATCGGTGGAGTTGATGTTTTAGCGGATAGCGGGTGTGATGAGGTGGTTATTTATATGTTGATCACATGTTTGTTTATATATGTTTAGAAAGGGTTAACTATGATAAGGGAGACATTTCCCTCCTAAGGGAATGTGTTACCATAGTAACAGTGGGTAGAGCCAGCCAAGGCTAGCTTTAGAATGTTCAGTTTAAATCTGACAGTTGGAGAATGTCAGTCGGCCAGCTGCTGTGAGCAGAGTTAGTTAGGGTTTGACAGTTGCTGGAGCTGCAAGCTGTCTGTAGGAGCTGCCAGTGTGCAGTTCAGTTCTGTGTGTGTGTTTAAGGAAACCCAAATGTGTGGGACAGAGTTTAGTCCCAGGGTTGAGAGTAACCCAGTATTAAGTAGTTACTTGTGTGTAACTGTATCAGGGGAAAACCCCAGTGTTATATGGTTTAAAGTTGCAAGTTTGTACCTCTCCGGAGTATCTGTGAAACCACCTAAGCTTTGAGCCCATTTGTGTAAAATGAACTGTTAAACACTTTCAACAAAAACATCTGTGGAAGTCGTTTGTTCACAAAGACCCTCACATCTAGTGGTCAAGCATTGACAAATGGTGGCAGCAAATTAAAGTTAACGAAGAAGGAAAACAGTGATAACTGGTGGCTGTCCATGCCACACAGTTTAAAAAGTCAAAGAAGTAGTCGGCATGGTTCCAGACGTGTACTGTTCACATTTGGTGGCAGCGTTGGGATTGAAGGATTTATTTATTTATTTATTTCCTCGATTTTGTATTCCGCTCCTCCCCACAGGCTCGGGGCGGACAACAACAATGTATATGGGCATCATGTCACAGACATGCAGCCCTACAATAAAAAGCATAAAACACATTAAAAACACAATCCAACACATTACGAGGTGCAGGGTGACATACATAGGTTTCTTGAGGTATAATCCTTCTATGCCTAATTAAAGGCAAGTTCAAAGAGGGCGGTCTTACAGGCCCTTCTGAATGGTACTAGCTCAGAGATGGCTCGAGCACTGTCCGGCAAAGAGTTCCACAGCGCTGGGGCTGCTGCAGAAAAGGCTCTCTGTCTGGTCGCAGATAGGTGGCAGGAGCGGACTGATGGTATCGTCAGCAGATTCTGTTCATCTGACCGCAATGATCTCGGGGGTAAATACGGGGTAAGGCGGTCCCTCAAGTACGCAGGCCCTAGGCCGTTTAAGGCATTAAAGGTCAATACTAACACCTTGAAGGCAATTCGGTACTCAATAGGAAGCCAGTGCAGCTGCTGAAGGATGGGCGTGATGTGCTCCTCACCGACGAGCCCGTCAGCAGCGGCGGCGGCATTCTGCACTAGCTTGAGTTTCCGAATGTCGACAAGGAAGGCCAACGTAGAGGGCGTTACAGTAGTCCAGTCTCGAGATGACCGTCGCTTGGATTACCATCGCCAGGTCGCTCCTGGACAGGTAGGGCGCCAGTCGCCTAGCCTGTCGTAGGTGAAAGAAGGACACCCTGCTGACCGCAGAGACCTGGGACTCCATGGTCAGCAGGGAGTCCAACTGAACACCTAAGCTCTTAACCGAAGATGACGGGCTAAGTCGCTCGCCATCCAGGGTAGGCAACCGGCACCCACCCAGCCCAGGGCGACCGGGCCACAGAATCTCCGTCTTCGACGGATTCACCTTCAGCCGGCTGGCACGCAGCCAACCAGTCACGGCTTCGAGGCATCGATGGAAACAATCGGGTACAGTGTCCGGCCTGCCGTCCATTCTCAGCAGAAGCTGGGTGTCATCCGTGTACTGATAACACTCCAGACCAAAGTCACGGGCCAGCTGGGCCAGGGGGCGCATGTAAATGTTGAATAATAAGGGGGAGAGGATGGCCCCCTGGGGGACCCCACAGTTAAGTGGGGACCTCCCGGAGACCCTTCTGCCCCCCTCCACACGTTGTCCCCGGCCCTGGAGGAAGGAGGCCACCCATTGAAGGGCAGTCCCCCCGACCCCAGCGCCGGCTAAACGGTGGGTCAACAGTGCGTGATCTACCATATCAAACGCTGCTGTCAGATCTAACAAGACAAGCAGGGCTGATCCGCCCTGGTCCAGCTGCCGGCGAAGTTGGTCTGTAATGGCGACAAGCACGGTCTCCGTCCCATGCCCAATATGGAAGCCGGACTGGAAGGGATAGCCTGCCCTGCCACACGGTTCACGCAGTTTGGTGTGCAAATAAATGAAGATTGACGCTAGCTTTAGGCGGCGTTTCGAGACTTCTTTACAGCGGGGGAAACGTGCTCCATTTTGGAAATTCCGTATCCGCGGTTTTGAGAAACGCAGCTCCGGCTTCCCTGGGATGCCCAGAAGGTGTCTCAGCTGGGCTCACAGTGTCCTTTCCACCAAATCATGCTATTATTATTATTTCCCATTGCAGAACTGAGAGGAGTTGCTTTAGGAAAAGATCTTTCCAATTCCCCAACTTGTTATTTATTTATTTATTTATTTATTAGTTCAACTTAATATACCGCTCTCTCTGGAGCTCAGAGCGGTTTACAGAATTAAAATAGCAAATAAAACCCATAAAACACAATAAAACCAATTTAAAACCCCCAGTTAAAATCCCATTCCCAACAATAACTGCAGTAAGGCAGCAGAAATGCGATGGCGGCGACGTAACAGAGCGCTGGTGATAACGGGCACTGGTTATGGGCCAAATGCCTGTCTAAATAGCCAGGTCTTGATGGCTCTGCAGAATGGCATCAAGTCCCGGATGACTTGCATCTCCTCAGGGAGGGTGCTCCACAAGGTTGGCGCGGGCACAGCAAATGCCCTCTGCCGCGTACTAGAGAGCCTGTAGACCAGGGGTGCCCACACTTTTTCAGCATGTGAGCTACTTAAACTAAAACCAAGTCAGAAAGATCTACCAAGAGAGAACAGGGCGGAGCTGGGGAAGGGGGTGGGGCTTGGCGGGGCTTGGCTCCGCCCCTCCTCCCTCTGGCTTCAGCATTTCCACTGCTTCTCCAGGGTACAGAAAGGTTATGCCAAGCCAGTGGTGGCTATCTATGCCACCACTGGCTTGGCATTATCCTCTTCTATAGATATATAATTGAATTTCTGTACATACGTGCACCTGGGAGGTGGACCCAATAGATAAGGCAAATCCTGAGCACTCAGGAGTAGGGGTATTCCCCAGGAACAACAATCAGGAAATGTATATCACAATATGTGAGTCCCAAGGTTTGAAATTATGAGCAAAAGAGTTCCTGTGGTGCTGCAAAGTCTGTTGCTCCTAGGTGTGCACCAATTGTAAATCCATAGATGGGAAAATAGGAGAGATAGTTCAGAGGGTCGGGTAAATGGAAGGCATTCAAGGGAAAAATTCCAGGATGCGGGAGACAATCAATGGGCATCTCCTAGTCAAGATGTGGATGTAGAGTCGCCGACGGCAAGCATTCGCTGTTATTTTCGGCCGCTTGAAAACCGTTTCGCGTTTGGCTTTTTCAAGGCGACCGACCTAACCCAGCTTCAAGAGAAGTTGGGTGACCCAAGCTGGGTGACCTAGCGCTCTGTTACGTTGCCGCCATCACATCTTGAAGCTGGGTTAGGTCGGTCGAACCTCTCTAATTGTAAATATGGGACGCCATTATGTTACATAAACGCCTTGAAAAAGCCAAACGGCGAAACGGTTTTCAAGCGGCCGAAAATAACAGCGAATGCTTGCCGTCGGCGACTCTACATCCACATCTTGACTAGGAGACGCCCATTGATTGTCTCCGCATCCTGGAATTTTTCCCTTGAATGCCTTCCATTTACCCGACCCTCTGAACTATCTCTCCTATTTTCCCATCTATGGATTTACAATTGGTGCACACCTAGGAGCAACAGACTTTGCAGCACCACAGGAACTCTATTGCTCATAATTTCAAACCTTGGGACTCACATATTGTGAAATACATTGCCTGATTGTTGTTCCCGGGGAATACCCCTACTCCTGAGCACTCAGGATTTGCCTTATCTATTGGGTCCACCTCCCAGGTGCACGTATGTACTGAAATTCAATTACATATCTATATTTGTTTATTAGCCTTGTGCTGTTGTCTGTTTCTCTCACCATTGTACATAGCTTATAGCTCTTGTTTACCCACATTACTACCCAGGAGAAGCTGTGGAAATGCTGAAGCCGGCGGAGGGGGCAGGGCTTGGCGCGGCATGGCTCCGCCCCCTCAGAAGCGTCCCATCCAGCTGGGATCGACCTCCCTGGGTCCCAAGATCGGCCAGTCAATCGCGATCGACTTTCTGAGCACCCCTGCTGTAGACCTTAATGCCAGGCACCTCCAGTAAGTTGAGCCCCTCTGAGCGCAGCGATCTCCTGGGCACGTAAGGGGTAAGCCGCTCCCTCAGGTACACTGGCCCCAAACCATATAAGGCCTTAAAAGTTAGAACTAACACCTTGAAGGCGACCCGGAATTCGACAGGAAGCCAGTGCCGATCGCGCAGGAGTGGGGTCACATGGGCAGATCTTGGAGCTCCTGAGAGCAGGCGCGCTGCTGCGTTCTGCACCAGCTTAAGTTTCCAGATCGCCAACAAGGGTAGGCCAATGTACAGCGCATTACAGTAGTCATGCCTCGAGATGACAGTGGCTTGGATCACTGTGGCCAGGTCGCAGCGGGAGAGGTAAGGAGCCAGGCGTTTTGCCTGACGCAGGTGGTAAAGCGCTGTCTTGCAGGCGCAGGCGATCTGCGCCTCCATAGACAGCTAGGAGTCCAGGCTCTTTACTGACGGCTGCAGGCGGAGTGCCACGCCGTCAAACGTCGACAACTGGGTCTCAAACCCCGGGTGGCCCAGCCACAAGATCTCCGTCTTCGCCGGGTTCACCTTCAACTTACTGGCTTACAGGCAGAGATGGAAATTATCGGGTACAGAGTCCACCCCGGCATCCATCCTCAGAATGAGCTGGGTGTCATCAGCGTACTGATGGCATTCCAGCCCAAAACTCCACACCAGTTGGTCGAGTGGTCGCATGTAGATGTTAAATAACAGCGGGGAGAGAATGGCCCTCTGAGGGACCACGTAGTGTAAGGGGGAGCCCTCGGAGACCACCCCTCCCTACTTCACTCGCTGCAGGCGGTTTTGGAGGAAGAAGGACAGCCACTTGAGGGCTGTCCCCCTCACCCCCGCCACCGCCAGGCGGTGTGTCAAAAGTTGGTAATCGACAGTATCAAACTTGTTGTTCAAGCAGAAAACTTTCCGAAGCTCTGTTTCTTTGTTTACATTGTTGTGGATTGCCTGAGAAGAGGGCCGGTGGGTGGCGAGAATAAACACAGCAGAAAAACCAACCTAGTCATTTGGAAAGGAAACGGAGCACAATTGAGAAGTGTAGCGGCTTCTTTATTGCTGTCGGCTTTTTTTTTCTCGAGAAAGCTCACCAGACAGCAAAATGAAATGCTTTTGAGTTTCCTCAGGTGCATCCGAGTGGCTGCTATTATACCCACAATTTCATGACCGGGCAAACCGATCCCCTTTGTGCGCCCAGGTCTCAGTGTCAGCCAGGCAGAAAAGTGATTCTGATGAGGCTCCGGTTGAGAAAGGCGCCCTATCTCGAGCAGTGACATTTGAGGCCTGCCCTTGGGAAGTACGTCCCGGTTGGTTGGCATCTCTTTAGTGAAATTCTGAACAGGAGAACGAAACGGGTCAGGTGGTGGCCGGGCGGGCATGTTTACCTTTCCTTTCTACCTGAATTTTTGGGGTCTCTTTATATCAGTGTTTTTCAACCCTTTTTTGACCCACAGCACATGTTTTACATTGACCAAATCCTGGGGCACACCACCAACCAAAATGACACAAAATGACACTCTAACACAGTAATACGTATAGTTAATATGTTTTAAAATGTATTTATACACTCCGTATACAAAATGACACTCTAACACAGTAATACATATAGTTAATATGTTTTTAAATGTATTTATACACTCCGTATACAAAATGACACTCTAACACAGTAATACATATAGTTAATATGTTTTTAAATGTATTTATACACTCCGTATACAAAATGACACTCTAACACAGTAATACATATAGTTAATATGTTTTTAAATGTATTTATACACTCCGTATACAAAATGACACTCTAACACAGTAATACGTATAGTTAATATGTTTTAAAATGTATTTATACGCTCCGTATACAAAATGACACTCTAACACAGTAATACATATAGTTAATATGTTTTAAAATGTATTTATACACTCCGTATACAAAATGACACTCTAACACAGTAATACGTATAGTTAATATGTTTTTAAATGTATTTATACACTCCGTATACAAAATGACACTCTAACACAGTAATACATATAGTTAATATGTTTTTAAATGTATTTATACACTCCGTATACAAAATGACACTCTAACACAGTAATGCGTATAGTTAATATGTTTTTAAATGTATTTATACACTCCGTATACAAAATGACACTCTAACACAGTAATACATATAGTTAATATGTTTTTTAATGCGCTGTCTTCGCACAATCCTAAATATACACTGGACCGACTATGTGACGAATGTGGCTGTCCTTGAGCAAGCAGGGATCACCAGCATTGAGGCCATGCTATTGAGAACACAGCTGCGCTGGGCAGGGCACGAGGGTCTCTAGGATGGAGGACCACCGCCTCCCAAAGATACTACTCTACGGTGAACTCGCCACGGGTCAGCGCAAGAGAGGCGCCCCCAAAAAGAGATACAAGGACTCCCTGAAACAACATCTCAGGCTCGGCCAGATTGATCACCCACAATGGTCCACCCTGGCCTCACATCGGGAGGCATGGAGACGCACTATCCACAATGCTGTGGCCTCTTTCGAGAAGACACGCCGAATAGGTCTCGAAGAGAAACGACAACGCAGAAAGAACCGCAACTTGGAAACAACATTACCCAAGGAGACTTTCTGCTGTGCTTTCTGCAACCGGACTTGCCTATCTCAGATTGGCCTTTTTAGTCATCAACGCGCTTGTAAAAAGCGTGGGATGAGTCCTTCCTAAGAATCTTCGTTTGCAAAGTCATGCCGAGAAAGAGTTAATATGTTTTTAAAATGTATTCATACACTCAGTGTGAAACCTGGGCCTGTTTCGATGAACACAACATAGATATCCTGGCAGGAATGGCAGAAAGACACAAACTTCCCACACAGAACTACCATAACCAAGAGAAAATACTAAAAGAGTTTGGTGGGCATTAACCTTGAGTTTTGGAGTTGTAGTTCACCTATATCCAGAGAGCACTGTGGACTCAAACAATGTTGGATCAGGACCAATCTTGGCATGAATACTCAATATGCCCAAATGTGAACACAGATGGAGTTTGGGGAAAATAGACCTTGGCATTTGGGAGTTACAGTTTCTGGGATTTATAGTTAACTCACAATCAAAGATCATCCTGAACTCTTGCAACAATGGAGTTGAACCAAACTTGGCATATTGAACTCTCATTACCAACAGAAAGTACTGAAAGGGTTTGCTTGGGAATTGACCTTGAGTTTGGAAGATGTAGTTCACTTACACCCAGAGAGCATTGTGGACTCAAACAATGTTATGTTATGTTGTTGTTTGTTTTCTATCCAGAATCACAATGTTGGAAGGAGGCTCACCACTTTAAGGTCCCTAAAACAGGCATGGGAAAACTTCGGCCCTCTGGGTGCTTTGGACTCCAACTCCCACCAGTCCTAACAGCCTGAGGCCCTTTCCTGCTTAAGTGGCTGAGGGGGGAAAGGAAAAGGGCCTGAGGCTGCTAGGAATGGTGGGAGTTGGAGTCCAAAACACCTGGAAGGTCCAAGTTTGCCCATGCCAGCTTTCAACAGAGACCTCTTCCTCCCCCTTTGCGCCCTTTCTTTCCCCTCCTGCCCAACACTTACTTTTTCTTCTACGTTGCCGCTTCTGCCGCCATTTTGATCCGAGGGGGCAACTGTGATCCGAGTCTTAACTGTGTATATTTTTCGAGACTCTATTTTTTTCAAGCTATCCTGAGTTCCAGGATAGGGAAGATGGAGGGCTATACAATACATAAAAGGGCGCGGTGAATGTGGCAGTTGGGTGAATGTGGCAGTTGGGTGAATGTGGCAGTTGGGTGAATGTGGCAGTTGGGTGAATGTGGCAGTTGGGGCGAATGTGGCAGTTGGGGTGAATGTGGCAGTTGGGGCGAATGTGGCAGTTGGGGCGAATGTGGCAGTTGGGGTGAATGTGGCAGTTGGGGGTGAATGTGGCAGTTGGGGTGAATGTGGCAGTTGGGGTGAATGTGGCAGCTGGGGCTAATGTGGCAGTTGGGTGAATGTGGCAGTTGGGTGAATGTGGCAGTTGGGCGAATGTGGCAGTTGGGGTGAATGTGGCAGTTGGGTGAATGTGGCAGTTGGGGTGAATGTGGCAGTTGGGGCTAATGTGGCAGTTGGGGTGAATGTGGCAGTTGGGTGAGTGTGGCAGTTGGGTGAGTGTGGCAGTTGGGTGAGTGTGGCAGTTGGGCGAGTGTGGCAGTTGGGCGAATGTGGCAGTTGGGGTGAATGTGGCAGTTGGGTGAATGTGGCAGTTGGGTGAATGTGGCAGTTGGGGTGAATGTGGCAGTTGGGTGAATGTGGCAGTTGGGTGAATGTGGCAGTTGGGGCTGAATGTGGCAGTTGGGGTGAATGTGGCAGTTGGGCGAGTGTGGCAGTTGGGTGAATGTGGCAGTTGGGTGAATGTGGCAGTTGGGGTGAATGTGGCAGTTGGGGTGAATGTGGCAGTTGGGGTGAATGTGGCTTTTGGGTGAATGTGGCAGTTGGGGGTGAATGTGGCAGTTGGGGTGAATGTGGCAGTTGGGGTGAATGTGGCAGTTGGGGTGAATGTGGCAGTTGGGGCTAATGTGGCAGTTGGGTGAATGTGGCAGTTGGGTGAATGTGGCAGTTGGGGCTAATGTGGCAGTTGGGTGAATGTGGCAGTTGGGTGAATGTGGCAGTTGGGTGAATGTGGCAGTTGGGGTGAATGTGGCAGTTGGGGTGAATGTGGCAGTTGGGTGAATGTGGCAGTTGGGGTGAATGTGGCAGTTGGGTGAATGTGGCAGTTGGGTGAATGTGGCAGTTGGGTGAATGTGGCAGTTGGGGTGAATGTGGCAGTTGGGGTGAATGTGGCAGTTGGGTGAATGTGGCAGTTGGGTGAATGTGGCAGTTGGGTGAATGTGGCAGTTGGGTGAATGTGGCAGTTGGGGTGAATGTGGCAGTTGGGGGTGAATGTGGCAGTTGGGTGAGTGTGGCAGTTGGGTGAATGTGGCAGTTGGGGGTGAATGTGGCAGTTGGGGGTGAATGTGGCAGTTGGGGCGAATGTGGCAGTTGGGGCGAATGTGGCAGTTGGGGTGAATGTGGCAGTTGGG